>JXCR01119461.1:20073-40132 GCA_002079205.1 Phalaenopsis hybrid cultivar | reverse complement strand
CCGTCTCTCTCTGATTAATGCTACGCACATCTTCATCAGGTGTCAATGGTTCAGGGGTAAATTCATCTGGCATCCCTGAAAAGGTACTTTCACTTGGGTTAAAAGTAAATTTTCCGGTAGCGACAATACATTTAAACATTATGCCCAGTTTTTCTTCAAATTCCGGCTCAATCCCGCATTGTCTATACTTTTTCGCTGCAGGTACCGCCTGTGATATAACATTTTAAAGTGAATAGTTAAGCAAGTAAAATTATAAAACCAATTTGAAAAGCAAACAAATCACGGAGTACATATATAATTACCTCCAATTTTTCAGTCCACCATTCAGCGGGAGCATCAATTGTCCGTTTAATCGGATCCCAACCCAAATCTGTAGATCCACATTTCAACTCCTTCCATATTTTCCATTCCTTCTTTAATTGGTCCCATTTATTTTTGAATTTAAGCTTATCGTAATCTATGCCAGTTATTTCTTTGAACCTCATACCAATATTATTCCAACCCTCCTTATTAAAGTACGTTGTAGGCCTGTTCCCCCGCTCAATTTCTTTTAAACATAGATCACAAAATATATTGGTGACTTCTTTATCCCACATTGCAGAGGGACCCCCTTCAGATGTCTTACCCATTGTGGAACTATACGAATAATTGCAAGTATCACATAATAATCAAATTATCTCAATTACTCAACAATTGTGCAAATAAATGCTAAAAAAGTGCTAAAAATAAAAAAAACACACATGTTTTTATGTGGTTCGGTCGAAGACCTACATCCACAGTAAGACATCGAATATGTTTTATTATCAAATTTTTAATCGTACAAAGCTATTTCTCACTGGAGAGGACTACAAATATTAAGTACATGTGTAATATGAAAATTCTAATACATGTACCTCAATTTAAATTCCAACAAAGCTAGGATAATTCATAATCCAAAAAAAAATTGTCAATGAGCTGGCCTGTCTCAAATTACACCGCAGGCAAATCACACCACGATTTTCATTTCTTTGGCTCAACACCATATACCCATTTGTTAATTGCATCACATCGGCGGGACATAGCCAAAATCCTACAAATTGTAACATGAGAAGGCCGCATATGCCAAAAGTATAAAGTGAGCAAATGTTGAGCCATAGAATATGTAATAGGGCAATAAATAAAATACAAATGCAGCCCACCATAAGGATGTGAGCCAATCATGCAATCACATGTTGAGTTGAGTTGATTATATTGGACGGTAGAATGCTTTACAATGCACAGGCTCTGACCCCTGCTTCTTTCAAAGCCAAGATAGGAGAGTCAAGTGTAACTAGCATTACCTTTACAGTAAAGAAAATTTTTTTTACTGCAGCAAGTAAAAAAAAAAAAATTTGTGCATACTGCAACAATTTTAGCATGGAAGTGTGCAGGGAAGTATAAATTTGGAATTTTTGCAAATCAATTTTGCTACCCAACATGAACTCCATATCCATTTTTTTTATGCAATAAGTGAACTAGAAATTCATTCTTCTACCCACCGAAAACAGCAAATTCAGCACACCATAAATGTGTGAGCCATTCATGTTCTTTTGCAAATCCATTCAGCAACCATAAACTACAATTGCAGCCCATCGAAAAGAATTACAACGTAAACATTAATTGAAAAACCATGGAACAGTAATGCATTACAAAGAACGTCGCAGTAATGCATTACAAATGAGAAAGCCCAAATATATAATACGATTTGAACCAACAAAATCGGGTAGAGATGAAGATAATGTCCCGAATTGTATCATGTAATAAAGATACTCCTTTTCCAAATCCAAATTGTAGCATTCAATAGAGATGCAACAAAATCGTATACAACCTTTTTTGAAGAAAATAAACATTAGCAAATGGGAGTTCTGTGAGACAGAATAAACATTAGAGATGCAACATAAACATATGCATCCATAACCTATACATCCTTTATCGGTTATGGTGTGCACACCTGATATAGCACTTGTAATAAGGGTTAAGCAAGAAAAAAATGGGAGTTCTGTGAGACAGATGCCAAATCAAGAAAAAGCCTTAAGAAAAAGGTGAAAAAGATGGTGTTAACTACCAAACAATCACTCGATAGAACCATGACATTTTGCAAAACTCAGAGATCCAAAGCAATAGAAGCAGAGATATGGGAAAGAACCGAAAAAAATTCATCGATCCAAAAAACTCACGAATCCAGAGCATATCTTGACAGATCCATAGCGTATCCTAAAAAAACCAACGAAAATCTTACCGGAGTGGGAAAAAGAACGAGAAATCGAGCCCTAATGATGATTTCGATCGGAGAGGAAGGAAGCGAGGGGAGATCGCGAGAGAGATCACCAAGGGCAAAAGAAGGAATTCGAGCCCTAACGCCAACAGCCAACGCCGAACGCAGCCGGGGCCCTGTGATCCGACTAATGAAGAAAAAGGGATTCGTGGGACGCTGCGTTCAGAACGCCGCCGAACGAACGGGTGAAACAAACGCGTGGGCGGCGTTCTGAAAACGCCACCGCACATGTATAAGCTGTGCCAAACAGGGCCTAAGCCTTCTAAGTCATTCTGGAATTTAACTTTAGACCTATATCTAAACCAACGTGAGGAGCATAAGCACTTATAATATTAAAAAGCTTAGTATTAATAATAGTCTTAAAAGCTATAATTCTATCACCAACTCTATTAATTTTCACAACTTTATCTTTAAAACTATTATCTATACATAATACTATTTCTAGTGTGACTCATACCATAATATCAATGTTTAAAACCTAAGGTACCAATCTCCTTAGCCTTTTCTCCCACACATTTTGTTTCTTAAATACATAAAATATTAATCTTTATATGAATCATAGTATCAGCTAATTCCATTAATTTACCGTTAAGAGTATCAATATTCCAAGATTCTACCCTAATTTTTGTTTCATGGGCTAACTTCATTACCCGCATATTCCGTAATGTGGGAACCCTTACTTATTTGACACTACACCCGGGCCGGTGTAGCGGCCCTTGCACAATTTTCACTGTATTAATTCAGACCATACAATGCGTCGCTTCCAAGGGACTCCCTAGCACTTACGCAATGATTAAAATGATTCATGTCATGATTTTTTCTACAAATTTTATATTGGCTGTTGACTGCATTAGACAATGAAAGTGTTTGAGTGATTAAAAAGATATGTATGTAAATTTCTCGTATATTTATTATCAATCATGTAGTCAGATATTTTTTATTTTTTAATTCTCTTATCTATTAATACGGTGCCATTGTATTTATTGGGTGTAAAAGTCCCTCCCTGCATATGTTACAAACGAGGGGGAAGACGATGGGTTAGGGTTATGTCCTGTCCTGTTCCACTGTGTCAAAGTCTACGAGCGGGTCTTTACAAATGGAGCACGGTGGCGACGGCGACCGAGCCGGCTTCCACGGCAACGAGGTGATCTCCGCCGTACAGGACGAGGAGCAGTTCTACGGCGATGAGGAGGACTATGACGACCTCTACAACGATGTCAACGTCGGTGAGGGCTTCTATCAGTCGTCGGCCCACCGCAGTGAAGCCACTTCCAGTACTTTTGCAACTGAGGATGACGGTAGGAGAGAGCCACCACAGGTTTCCCTACCATCCCCACCGGCGGGAGATCCTCCGGAGAGCATTCAGATTCCTGTTGTAGCAGGAAACCTCCATGCGGAGGAGACGGTCGACAGATCTGGAGGTTTTTTGGATGCAGGTTTCAGAGAGAGCGTTGATTCATCTGTCATGGCGAGACCGCCGGCTCAGTCCGGCCTGCCCAGACCTGATATAGGGCAGTCTTGGGTCAGACCGGGGTCGATTCAGCCTCATCGAGGCGGTGATTCGTTTAACGAAGGATTTCCAAGGCATGGTTCTGAAGTTGGCAACGACGGCTTTCGTAGGCAGGGAGTAGCAGTCAACAGCGACACAGCTACAGGTGTCAACCTTTCAATCACCACGGCCCCTTCAGGTAATATTGGAGCTGCATTAGGCCCTTCAGTTGGCGTAGCAGGCAACATGAATGGGCCTGTCTCCATGGTTGGTGGTATTGGCAGTGGAGGGGGAATCAGCACTCTTTTTGTTGGAGAGCTTCAGTGGTGGACAACAGATGCTGATCTCGAGGCTGAACTTTGCAAGTACGGACCTGTAAAGGAAGTGAGATTTTTTGATGAAAAGGCTAGCGGGAAATCAAAAGGTTATGCCCAGGTTGAATTCTATAATCCAGCAGCTGCCACCTCCTGCAAGGAGGGTATGAATGGGCATATTTTCAATGGAAAACCATGCGTTGTGGCCTTCTCTTCCCCACAGGGTGTTCGGAAGATGGGTGAGGCTCAGGTGGCCAGGAATCAACAAGGAATGGTTCAGGGTCCATCACAATCTGTGCTTGCACAAAAAGGTAGAGGTGGAGGAGCTCACATGGGTGGGAATTTTGTGAGGGGAGGTGGTGCTGGAGGTGGTGGTAACTGGGGTAGAGGTGGGATGGGAAATAGAGGACATATGGGGAATGTAAGGAACCGGGTTGGGCCTGTTGGTGGAAGAGGTATAATGGGGAATGGTGGCATGATTGCACCACCTCCTCCCGTATTCAATCCAGGTGCTATCCTTGGCCAAGGGTTTGATCCAACTGGTTATGGAATGGCAATGAGTAGAATGGGTGCTGGATATGGTGGATTTCCTGCTGGACCTACTCCTGGTGCATTCCCAGGAATGTTACCTTCATTTCCTCCTGTTGTAGCACCACATGTTAACCCAGCTTTCTTTGGAAGGGGAATACCAACTGCTGGAGTGGGCATGTGGCCTGATCCTAATATGGGTGGTTGGGGAGCTGACGAACAATCAAGTTATGGGGATGATGCTACATCAGACCAACAATATGGTGAAGGAAGTCATGGAAAAGATAGAGGTGGCGACCGGGATTGGTCGGTAGCTCCGGATAGAAGACACGTGAAGGATAAAAGCACAGGGCATGCGCAGGAGTGGTCTGAGAGGAAGCAATATGAGGAGAGGGATGTAGGTTGGGAGAATGATAGAGATTTGGATAGGGACAGGCTGAGGGATAGAGAAAGAGAAAGGGAGAGGGAGAGGGAGAGGGAGAGGGAGAGGGAGAGAGAGAGAGGCCGTGAAAGGGATAGAGATAGATATCGTGATGATAGAGATAGGCACACAGATCATTATAGGCCAAGGGAACATGAACCAGACCATGATGATGATTGGGATAGAGGACGCTCATCTAAGGCACGAAGCAACTCACGAGAGGTTGAGAATGTTAAGAGGCACCGACAATCTGAATGAGATGGAGCTTTAGCAATTTTCCTTGGCACGTGTTTAATGAGTATTTAGCATATTTGATTATTTGTTGATGCTCTTGGGCTCCATTTGTCAAGGATATTGCGGGCTTGGTATACTTATTACATTTGAATTGTAAGTAATCTCTTATCCTATGTTAAATTTTATTTTAATCATCTTGTTCCCATTTTCTTTCTTTATTTTCATTCTTAGTGTTCATTTATGGATTTTTGATTATGTTGATATTAGCTTCTTTTGCTTATTATTAGGGTTCTTAAAAATGTTAAGGTTACTAGGGCTCTTAGTTTGGTTTGAAAAACAAAAATTAGTTTTCTAATTGTAGTTATGATTTGAAGCTGCAGCCAGCGCTTTCCTATTCAATTTTGTTATTTAATTAAATAATGTGGTATAAAATTTCTTTGTTGTGTATTCTTGTTCATGATGGTTATGTTTGCCTAGTAAGTAGTATGCATTGATGGTATTGGATGACACAAGAGGGGGATAAATTGTGTGATCAGTGGTAACACAATAAATAATGCAAGAGTAAGAAAGTAAAGCAAACATTGAATTTCAAGTGGTTTGATGCCATCTTGGCCTCATCCAACATCTTTAGAACTTGCAAGGATTTCTACAACCGTCGAAGCTTTTGCTCTACCATGATTTTTTTTTTTTGCGAGTCCCATTCTTTAGAAAGAACCTAGTTTTAAGGCAAGGATAGTCAATCTACAAACTGAGGGCCTATCTTCAAGTAAGAGGAAAATGAAAATTTAATCTTAGAACTTAAAACAAATAACAAATTGCAAGGAGACGAGGAAGCATGTTCTGTTGTTTTAGTTGATGAAAATCTTCTCTTTCACAAAAAAACTTTTTAATATCTTAAATTGCTTCTTAGATCTTCATTTTAATGCAAAATGCTCTTGGAAAGGCTTTCTTTGAACCAGCTCTCTTAGAAAGTAATGAGGGTAAAAGGAAGAGAATGAGCTAGTGAAATACTAGGGAGATTATGTAACTATTTGATTTTTGAAGTTAACATCTATTGAACTTGAAAGGATTTCTAAAAGCTTCAAAGCTTTTGTTCTACCATGAGTTGTTTTTTTGCAAGTCCCATTCCTTAGAAAGAACCTAGTCTTAAGGCAAGGATAGTCAATCTACAAACAAAGGGCCTCTCTTCAAACAGGAGAAAAAATGAAAATTTAATTTGAGAACCTTAAACAAATAGCAAATTGCAAAGAGATGCGGAAGCGTGTTTTATTGGTTTAGTCGATGAAATTCTTCTCTTTCACAACAAAGAACTTCTCTAATATCTTAAAATACTTTTTTATTTTTTCATTTTGATGCAAAAAGGCTTTCTTTCAAGCAGCTCTCTTAGAAAGTAATGAGATTAAGGGAAGAGAATGAGCTATTGAAATACTAGAGAGATTCCATGACTATATGATTTTTGAAGTTATACCAAGGTTCTTATTTAGTAGTGGCATTGTTGAAATGCTATAGAGAGTTGTTTATAATCCCGGTGATATAAACATTTGATGCGACCAATTTTAAACTCTATCCATTCACCGTAGTTTGAATTGGTATGGGATGGATTTGGAAAAGATTGTGCATGGGACAGATTTCAAATGTTTGGGCTTGATTTGAGAAGACCATGCACATGAAAGATTTTGAGTTTGAATATAGAGTTGGCAAGATACCAATGTATATTTGAAGTAAATATTTCCAGGAAATTGATAAAGTGTAAATTGCAACTATAAATATTTTAATTTGGAATTTTCTATGATAAAGAAAGACATATCTCAAGATCAAAGGCATATACGGATATTAGGCAAATATGAAGTAGGTTGGTAAATTTTAATTCTGAAGTAACAGGAAAACGGAAATATGTCAAATTATGTATGAATATAATTCTTTTGAAATCTTGTTTTTCGTCAGTTTGGAGTTTCTGTGTAAGTATATATTCATAATTTGTCGTACAGGAAAGGTAAGAAACTTGTGACATTTTGAGGCAAAGGTGATATTATGAAAATAATTTAGGTCTGAAAATTGTTTAAGGTGATATGATGAATGAGGTGCCTAGAATGAGTTCAAAGAAGTGTTTTACATTAAATCTCATGTTAAAATATGAAATTAAACTTCTGTTGAACTTCAACTTGAATCTCATGGTGCTTGTTTCTATAAACCTTGTAGAAGTCTTCTCTTGTTCTTTGTGATGAGTGTTGAAGCATATATAATGAAAATCTATAAACAATTTTTTTTCACTGCCAAAGTGATTGATATCATAAAATAAACAATTAAGAACTGTGGTTAGAATCATTAGGTCAATAATTATGTAAAATTCCGAATGTTCATTTACTCCTGTTGTCACCATTATGACATTTGAGTATTTGTTTTGTTACTTATAATTTTTTAGGGGCATATGCTGATTTTCCTTTTGTTTTCATTGTTGATGCCTTGTGATCATCATATGATGCCAATTCGTCTTTCTTCAAACTTTCTTTCTATATTATACTTTAATATAAGAAAATTGGTTTCTGTGTGTGTGTCACGTCTAGCTGGGTATTTGTATGTGTGTGTGTGTGTGTGTGTGTGTGTGTGTGTGCATGATATGTGTGTNATATATATATATATATATATATATATATATATATATATATATATATATATATATATATATATAATATGCATAGGTATATGAAATATTTGCAGCATAAAATCAAAGCTTAAGAGAATAATTAGAAAAGAGACATATTGGGTGCAATTATACTTGAATTGGTGTTAGGTCAACTATCATTAATAACTTGGAAAATATTTCAATGTTAGTTTGGCTCAGTTTTCTCAAATTAGTCAAAGTAGCCCAAGTGCTCCAAATATGTAAGCTTGAGTTAAAAAAATCCAAATGGCTAATTGAAAGTTCAGTTGGGGACAAATTATCTATGTCTGGTTAATTAAACTTAGTTTAAATCCTTAAATAGATCTATTTGGGTTTAATACAAAAAAAATCAATTTAACTCATTTTCTATTAGATGCTAAAAATAATTTGGGAATCAAACTAAAAATGACTTGATGATTAATATTGATTTTAACATTAGAGAATGGATTGGATGTTCATTAAAGTGATTTAGTGAAATAAGTTGGGTACTAATTTTAGTCAAGTGCAAGTGACCTAAACCAAGAATGGTTTAGCTCAATTTAGCTTGGAAAGTAATTTATGTTAGGTGATGTCAAATATTAAGTGATAGTAAAATTTCTTATAATTTTAATTCCAATAAGGGCGATGCTAAATCATATTCGAGGAATTGCATGTATTGAATATAACTTCATGACAAGAAATAATGAAACACAGAATCTAATATAAATTATGGACATAATGATAATTAATCATATCAATTATAGTGAAAGTTTGTGTTAGATTTGAATTTTCGTTTTTCTTCCTCCTCTGATTTGCATGATCCCTTTCCTTTTTATGTGACCTTCCTGATTCGGACTTTTTAAATTATGAACTTTTCTTTTTATGTGATTTTGTTGTTGTCGTCTCTTCGTTCTGTAGAACGAAGCATGGGCTAGGGCATGAAAGAATTCATCGTCTCTCCTCTGCCTCCTCCTGCAGTCCTCTACCGAAGCCCTCTGATATTCTTCCTCCCCCTTTTGATTTCACCCAAAACTATAGCTCTTTTGTTTGAACCCGTGCGATATAGTTGCAATTAGTGACAACAAGGAAAACAAATACAGGATCGTCACGTACCAAGGCCACCGAAGCTCCTACCTTTCTCCTCCTTCTCATTCCATTCGAAGGTAAACCCCATCTTCCTCCCTCGCTCACAGTCTCTGATCATTGTGAGCCCATCGTCCGAACGATCCAAGATTTAAGACAAACTGATGGGGAAACGATATTTAAGAAACAACATTATTATAAAAAAAATTATTATGTAATTTAACACATAATTTTCATGAATAAAATTTATTCAGAAGTTTTTTTTCTCCTTATCAAAATAAAGATTTTAATTGTTAGTTAAGCTAAGTTTAAATAGGTTCATAAATTCTTACTTTTAATAATATAATAATAATTTATAACAATAATTACAATAATAATAATTAGCATCGATTATGTTATACCTAAGTGAAAAGAAAGCTTAACTGCATCATTAATCTTAATGTTTATTTGATGTTGGATCGACAGTCGAACAATTCAATGTTATATCTAAGAGTACTGGTTAATCTAGAGTTTGATTCTTAATTTCGTTGTTAGGTTGGGAGGATACTGACTTTCACTTCTCACTCGCCTGAGAGCTAACAATCTCACATTAGTTTCCAATCAACTAAACCAAATTGAAGATTTTAATATGTCATCTTAAAATTTCCAATTTTGCGTCAAACAAAGTATATTTTTCTATTTATTTGCACTTAACCCATGTGTTACATTCTCACCTATGAAATTAAATGCGACTCTTACCTTGTTGTATGAAGCATAGCCCTTTCGGATCTTATGTTTTTCAACAAATTTTAACCTTTCAATTGACCAAATCAATAAGTAAATGAGGATCATAGTTTGAATTACACAAATTATTGACATTTAAAATCATATAAAACAAAATCAATTCTTCACAAAACCAAATTTCATTGTAAGGAGAATAATAAAGAGAACTACTCAGGATTCATGATAAAGATACGACAAAACAAGAATTTCATGTATAAAAATAAGTTTACAAAACAAAGAAAGAAAAGACAATAACTTATCTCACACTCCTTCCCAAGCAAATCCCTAGAAGTTCCCTTGAAGCAATTTCTCTTTTTACAATCACACTCAATTCTCTCCTAGAAATGTAATGAAGAAGAAATCTCTCACATTCCCTCTTCTCTTACAACCATAGAAGAAAATCCTCTCTTCTCCAAAGCCTTCCTCTCACTCTCATGTCACACTCATGCTCTAGACTACTCTCCTTTTTAATGAGGGGTTGCCTCAATTCAAAAAGAATTCAAAATTTCCTCTCATATTCTCTCTAAAAGTCACACCTTTTGAATCCCAAAAGACATGTTCATTCATTCAAGAGACATATCCCTTCATTAAAAAGCCTTCCAAAGTGTCTAAATGCATTGAATCACTTCATGGGGCTTTTGAATCATTTGAGGCCTTCAAAATCCGCTCAAAATTTGTTCTGAACTGCCTTAATTTGTCTTGTATAGTCTCTGGCGCCTCAGGCGCCACCCTGCAGAAGCTTCATCGTTTTGCTCCGTTTTGCTCCGTTTCAACTCCGTTTTGCCCCGTTTCAGTTGTGTTTCGCTCATAACTGATATTCTTACAAAATAAACATGAAAAAAATATTTCTTTAAAATATAATTTTCTTAAAAAAACATGTGAGAAATGTAAAGTAGATTAAACATAGAAAACATATCGAAATGTGTCAAGTCAGAATTTTCTTTCTTACTCGTTTTTACTCCAAAGTGCACAATTTTTTGCTTCATTTTCTCCAAAAGTTTATTGCTTGTACCTGAAACTAAAAATATACAAAATATCTTACTTCAAAGTGTAATATCTATAAAAATCATTAAAATTGAGCATAAAATATATATGAAAAATTAGGTATTTTTTAGGCTTGTCAATGGTCGACAGTGACTGGAGTGATATGACTTCAGCTCCTCAAAACTTAAAACTGAGATGTGTTGGGCTTTATTTATAGTGTTTGAGTACAATTAATGCAAAAATATGAACCACTCTGATCAAACGGTTCATAGAGCTTCCTTCAATGAGACAGTTTGATGGACATTGAGAGCCTTAAAAATATCAGAATTGAGCAATATTGAACTAGCTAGATTTGTCTTGTCCAGATGCTCGATTTGACTATAAGTTTACTAAATTTGATATTCATTTGATCTTCTAAATATGTCCGGAAAACTTTAGTGTGGTTTCATGACTTGATCAGAGCTTGATTTGACTCATATTGGACTAACATTGATATAATTGGGTTTGTATCATTGATCCCGTCAGTTTTATTATAAGTTTACTGAAATCATAGCTCTGAATGACTCTTAATTGAAGTTTGAATATTTTTTCCTCAAAAGATTGCCTCGAGATTTATGTCATGTCTCGAGATTCATGTCAGATGATGTAGATTTGTTAGAGGTGCTAACCAAGATTTAGACATGATATAATTCAAATCAATTTTGTATAGTGCAAACTTAATAAGTTGACTCAGAATATATGTGATATTTTGATTTGAAATGAACTTCTGAAATATTAAAAAAAAATAAATTACTAAAATAGTTTATCAATTATATTTACAGAAATTTACTTACGTAACACTCAACTCTTATACATTTAACTACCTCACACCCAAATTCTCATTTTTAGAAAATAAGCATCCTATATATGAATAAAAATGTGGATTTTAGTGTTGGAGAGTGGTGAAAAAGACACAACAACAAAAAAAACAACAACACCAAAGCCTTAATCCCACTATGTGGGGTCGGCTACATGAATTTTTTTTCTCCATTGCGTCATATTTAGTGTCATATTTTCATTTAGTGCCAATAAATTAAGATTATTTTTTTATAAAATAAGCCCAAGTCTTCCTAGGCTAACTTTGTCTCTCTTAACATAAGTCAAATGTAAAACATCTACTCGAATCATCAAATGGTCGACGTTTAATGTGACCAAACCATCTAAGACGACACTCTCTAATTTTGTCCATCACTAGAGTTACACCAACCCTATCACATATATATTCATTTCACAATTTGTCTCTAAGTGAAAAGCCACTCATCCACCTAATCATTCTCATCTCGAAAACTCTTAACTTAGTATTATGCTTCTCTTTTAAAGGCCAACATTTAGTGCCATAAAGCATTGTAGGTCTCACCACCATCTTATAAAAATTTTCCTTTAATCTAAACGGTACTTTTCTATCACACAAAAGGCTAGAAGCATTCTTCCACTTCAACAAACCAACTTGAATTGTATTATTAACATACCCAGATATGTCACCATCACTTTGAACAACAATTCTGAGATATCTAAATCATTCATACATTTTAATAATTTGATCACCCAAAGTTACACTTCTTTCACTAGAGCTACTACTACTAAAGTTACACTCAATGTATTCAGTTTTACTTCGACTCAAATGAAGGCCTTTAGGCTCCAATGCATACCTCCATAATTCAAGGTTTTCCTGGGTTTTTTCTCTCATCTTATCCACAAGAATGATATCATCAGCAAAATGAATACACCTTCGTACATCCTCCTGTAAATGTCCAGTAAGACCAGCCATAACTAAAGCAAAAAGATATGGGCTTAAAGCTAATCTCCGATGTAGCCCAACAAAAATAGGAAAATATTTGGTCAATCTTTCTTTAGTTCGAGCACAAGTAATAACGCCAGTATACATATCTTTAAAGACTTGAATATAAGTCATATCAACACCTTTCTTCTCAAGAAAGCTCCAAAGGACATCTCTTGAAACCTTATGGTAAGATTTTTTCTAAATCAATAAAAATCAAATGTCCATCCTCCTTATTTTCTCTAATTTTCTCCATCATACCACTAAATAAATGTATAACTTCCATTTTAGACCTGCCCGACATAATCTAAATTGATTATGAGAAATCTTTGTAATACATCTTACACTATGTTCAATTACCCTCTCCTATAATTTTAAAGTATGACACATCAACTTAATTACTCTATAATTTGCACACTCTCGCATTCCCTTTATTCTTAAAAAGGGGGACCAAAATACCCATCTCCCACTCCTCAGGCATCTTTTTAGTTTTTAAAATAATATTAAAGAGCTTAGTAAGCCAAGAAACTCTCAAATTTTCTAAGTATTTCCTCACATCAATTGGGATATCATCAGGTCCAACAAAATTTCCATCTTTGGTTTTCTTTCAAGCCTCCTCAACTTTTTTTTACTAATGCGACAGTTAAAAAATATTTTATTGTTATTAATGATATTAAGATCACTAAGATCAATCATATTTTCATGAACTTCATTAAACAGTTTATCAAAATAACTCACTCACCTATTTTGAATATTTTTTTTCTAAAAAAAACACTTTTTGATTTTCATCTTTAATACATTTTATTTGGGTTAAATCTTTACTTTTCTTTTCTCTTTGTATGACTTCTCTGTACATATATTTTTCGCTCTTATTAGTATCTAATATATCATAAAGATCATTAAAAACAGAATTTTTAGTGTCACAGATTGTTCTTTTAGAATCCCTGCGAGCCGTTTGATATTTTTCTCAATTATCTAAGCTTTTACAATTAAACCAATTTTTATAACATAACTTCTTATAATTTATTTTTTCTTGCACATTATTATTTCACCACTAACTATTTTTATTTATAAAAACTTTTTTTTATTCTCCATGTACATCTTTTGCTACTTGTTTAATAGTGTTTATTACATTATCCCACATAACATTTGCTTCTTCATGAACATCCCAAATTTTGAAACCCTCAATTTTACTCATAAAAATAATTTTATCTGTGTCTTTTAGGTTTCTCCATCTAATTCTAAGATAATGAGTTCTAACATCTTTATTTTACAACTCTTCATCTTAAAATCTAGAGCTAATAATCGATGTTGGGTACTTAAATCCTCACTTGGAAAGGTCTAACAGTCTATACAATCTCAACGATATATTTTTCTCATAAGAAAACAAACAATTTGGTTTTATTAGATCAATTCTTATAAGTAATAAGATGCTCATCACTTTTCTTGAATAAAATATAAGTAATAACAAAATCACACGCTAAAACAAAATCTCAAATGATAATACCTTCTTCATTAGTCGCTCCGAAATCGTAGCCACCATGAATATCTCTGAAATCTTTTACAACTCTACCGACATATTTATTTAAATCTCCTCCAATTAAATTTCTTTCTTCAATAGTTATCATTTGCATGAAGCCTTCAAAGTCATTTCGGAATTTATCTTTAGACCTATATCTAAACCAACGTGAGGAGCATAAGCACTTATAATATTAAAAATCTTAGTATCAATAATAGTCTTAAGAGCTATAATTCGATCACCAACTCTATTAATTTTCACAACTTTATATTTAGAACTTTTATCTATACATAATACTATTTCTAGTGTGACTCATACCAGAATACCAAAGTTTAAAACCCAAGGTATCAATCTCCTTAGCCTTTTCTCGCACCCATTTCGTTTCTTAAATACATAAGATATTAATTTTTCTATGAATCATAGTATCAACTAATTCCATTAATTTACCATTAAAAGTATCAATATTCCAAGATTCTACCCTAATTTTTGTTTCATGGGCTAACTTCATTACCCGCATATTCCGTAATGTGGGAACCCTTACTTATTTGACACTACACCCGGGCCGGTGTAGCGGCCCTTGCACAATTTTCACTGTATTAATTCAGACCATACAATGCGTCGCTTCCAAGGGACTCCCTAGCACTTACGCAATGATTAAAATGATTCATGTCATGATTTTTTCTACAAATTTTATATTGGCTGTTGACTGCATTAGACAATGAAAGTGTTTGAGTGATTAAAAAGATATGTATGTAAATTTCTCGTATATTTATTATCAATCATGTAGTCAGATANCTTAACTTAGTATTATGCTTCTCTTTTAAAGGCCAACATTTAGTGCCATAGAGCATTGTAGGTCTCACCACCATCTTATAGAAAATTTCCTTTAATCTAAGCGGTACTTTTCTATCACATAAAAGGCCAGAAGCATTCCTCCATTTCAACAAACCAACTTGCATTGTATTATTAACATACCCAAATATGTCACCATCGCTTTGAACAACAGTTCTGAGATATCTAAATCGTTCACACCTTTTAATAATTTGATCACCCAAAGTTACACTTCTTTCACTAGAGCTACTACTACTAAAATTACACTCCATGTATTCAGTTTTAGTTCGACTCAAATGAAGGCCTTTAGGCTCCAATGCATACCTCCATAATTCAAGGTTTTTCAGGGCTTTTTCTCTCATCTTATCCACGAGAATGATATCATCAGCAAAATGAATACACCCAGGTACATCCTCCTGTAAATGTCAAGTAAGACCAACCATAACTAAAGCAAAAAGATATGGGCTTAAAGTTAATCCCTGATGTAGTCCAACAGAAATAGGAAAATATTTGGTCAATCTTTCTTTAGTTCGAACATAAGTAATAACGCTAGTGTACATATCTTTAAAGACTTGAATATAAGTCATATCAACACCTTTCTTCTCAAGAAAGCTCCAAAGGACATCTCTTGAAACATTATGGTAAGATTTTTTCTAAATCAATAAAAATCAAATGTGCATCCTCCTTATTTTCTCTAAATTTCTCCATCATACCACTAAATAAATGTATAGCTTCCATTTTAGACCTGCCCGACATAATCTAAATTGATTATGAAAAATCTTTGTAATACATCTTAAACTATGTTCAATTACCCTCTCCTATAATTTTAAAGTATGACACATCAACTTAATTACTCTATAATTTGTACACTCTCGTGCATTCCCTTTATTCTTAAAAATGGGGACCAAAATACCCATCTTCTACTCCTCAGGCAACTTTTTAGTTTTTAAAATAATATTAAAGAGTTTAGTAAACCAAAAAACTCTCAAATCTTCTAAGTATTTCCTCACATCAATTGGGATATCATCAGGTCCAACAGAATTTCCACGTTTGGTTTTCTTTCAAGCCTCTTCAACTTTTTTTTTACTAATGCGACGTTAAAAAAAATATTTTATTATTATTAATGATATTAAGATCATTAAGATCAATCATATTTTCATGAACTTCATTAAAAAGTTTATCAAAATAACTCACTCACCTATTTTGAATATTTTTTTTGAGAAAAGCACTTTTTGATTTTCATCTTTAATACATTTTATTTGGGTTAAATCTTTACTTTTCTTTTCTCTTTGTATGACTTATCTATACATATATTTTTCGCTCTTATTAGTATCTAATCTATCATAAAAATCATTAAAAATAGAATTTTTAGTGTCACAGATTATTCTTTTAGACTCCCTGCGAGTCGTTTGATATTTTCCTCAATTCTCTAAGCTTTTACAATTAAATCAATTTTTATAACATAACTTCTTATATTTTATCTTTTCTTGCACATTATTATTTCACCACTAACTATTTTTATTTATAGAAACTTTTTTTTTTCTCCATGTACATCTTTTGCTACTTGTTTAAAAGTGTTTGTTATCTTATCCCACATAACATTTGCTTCTTCATGAACATCCCAAATTTTGAAATCCTCAATTTTGCTCATAAAAATAATTTTATTTGTGTCATTTAGGTTCCTCCATCTAATTCTACGATAATGAGTCATAATATCTCTATTTTATAACTCTTCATCTTAAAATATAGAACTAATAATCGATGTTGGGTACTTAAATCCTCACTTGGAAAGATCTAACAGTCTGTACAATCTCGACGATATCTTATTCTCATGAGAAAACAAATAATTTGTGTTTCATTAGATCAATTCTTATAAGTAATAAGATGCTCATCACTTTTCTTGAATAAAATATAAGTAATAACAAAATCACATGCTAAAGCAAAATCTCAAATAACTCTACCTTCTTCATTAGTCGCTCCGAAACCGTAGCCACCATGAATATCTCTGAAATCTTTTACAACTCTACCGATATATTTATTTAAATCTCCTCCAATAAAATTTCTTTCTTCAATATGTATCATTTGCATTAAGCCTTTTAAGTCATTCCAGAATTTATCTTTAGACCTACATCTAAACCAACGTGAGGAGCATAAGCACATAATATTAAAAATCTTAATATCAATAATTGTCTTAAGAGCTATAATTTTATCACCAACTCTATTAATTTTCACAACTTTATCTGTAAAACTCTTATCTATACATAATACTATTTATAGTGTGACTCTTACCAGAATACCATTGTTTAAAACCTAAGGTATCAATCTCCTTAGTCTTTTCTCTCACCCATTTCGTTTCTTAAATACATAAGATATTAATCTTTATATGAATCATAATATCAGCTAATTCCATTAATTTACCATTAAGAGTATTAATATTCCAAGATTCTTCCCTAATTTTTGTTTCACGGGCTAACTTCATTACCCGCATATTCCGTAATGTGGGAACCCTTACTTATTTGACACTACACTCGGGCCGGTGTAGCGACCCTTGTACACTTTTCACTGTATTCATTCAGACCATACAATGCATCGCTTCCAAGGGACTCCCTAGCACTTACACAATGATCAAAATCATTCATGTCATGATTTTTTTGACAAATTTTATACTGGCTGTCGACTGCGTAAGATAATGAAAGTATTAGACTGCGTAAGATAATGAAAGTGTTAGAGTGATTAAAAAGATATGTATGTAAATTTTTCTAGTATATTTATTCAATCATGTAGTCAGATGTTTTTTATTTTTTAATTCTCTTTTCTATTAATACCGTGCCATTGTATTTATTGGGTGTAAAAGTCCCTCCCTGCTTATGTTACAAACGAGGGGGAAGACGATGGGTTAGGGTTATGTCCCGTCTTGTTCCACTGTGTCAAACTCTACGAGCGGGTCTTTACAAATNCGCATATTCCGTAATGTGGGAACCCTTACTTATTTGACACTACACCCGGGCCGGTGTAGCGGCCCTTGCACACTTTTCACTGTATTCATTCAGACCATACAATGCGTCGCTTCCAAGGGACTCCCAAGCACTTGCACAATGATCAAAATGATTCATGTCATGATTTTTTCGACAAATTTTATAGTGGCTGTCAACTGCATAAGACAATGAAAGTGTTAGAGTAATTTAAAAAGATATGTATGTAAATTTATCGTATATTTATTATCAATCATGTAGTGAGATGTTTTTTATTTTTTAATTCTCTTATCTATTAATACGGTGCCATTGTATTTATTGGGTGTAAAAGTCCCTCCCTGCACGCATATGTTACAAACGAGGGGGAAGACGATGGGTTAGGGTTATGTCCTGTCCTGTTCCACTGTGTCAAACNTTTATTTTTTAATTCTCTTATCTATTAATACGGTGCCATTGTATTTATTGGGTGTAAAAGTCCCTCCCTGCATATGTTACAAACGAGGGGGAAGACGATGGGTTAGGGTTATGTCCCGTCCTGTTCCACTGTGTCAAAGTCTACGAGCGGGTCTTTACAAATGGAGCACGGTGGCGACGGCGACCGAGCCGGCTTCCACGGCAACGAGGTGATCTCCGCCGTACAGGACGAGGAGCAGTTCTACGGCGATGAGGAGGACTATGACGACCTCTACAACGATGTCAACGTCGGTGAGGGCTTCTATCAGTCGTCGGCCCACCGCAGTGAAGCCACTTCCAGTACTTTTGCAACTGAGGATGACGGTAGGAGAGAGCCACCACAGGTTCCCCTACCATCCCCACCGGCGGGAGATCCTCCGGAGAGCATTCAGATTCCTGTTGTAGCAGGAAACCTCCATGCGGAGGAGACGGTCGACAGATCTGGAGGTTTTTTGGATGCAGGTTTCAGAGAGAGCGTTGATTCATCTGTCATGGCGAGACCGCCGGCTCAATCCGGCCTGCCCAGACCTGATATAGGGCAGTCTTGGGTCAGACCGGGGTCGATTCAGCCTCATCGAGGCGGTGATTCGTTTAACGAAGGATTTCCAAGGCATGGTTCTGAAGTTGGCAACGACGGCTTTCGTAGGCAGGGAGTAGCAGTCAACAGCGACACAGCTACAGGTGTCAACCTTTCAATCACCACGGCCCCTTCAGGTAATATTGGAGCTACATTAGGCCCTTCAGTTGGCGTAGCAGGCAACATGAATGGGCCTGTCTCCATGGTTAGTGGTATTGGCAGTGGAGGGGGAATCACTNGGCATGGTTCTGAAGTTGGCAACGACGGTTTTCGTAGGCAAGGAGTAGCAGTCAACAGCGACACAGCTACAGTTGTCAACCTTTCAATCACCACGGCCCCTTCAGGTAATATTGGAGCTGCATTAGGTCCTTCAGTTGGCGTAGCAGGCAACATGAATGGGCCTGTCTCCATGGTTGGTGGTATCGGCAGTGGAGGGGGAATCACNGCAGTCAACAGCGACACAGCTACAGGTGTCAACCTTTCAATCACCACGGCCCCTTCAGGTAATATTGGAGCTGCATTAGGCCCTTCAGTTGGCGTAGCAGGCAACATGAATGGGCCTGTCTCCATGGTTGGTGGTATTGGCAGTGGAGGGGGAATCAGNTCCCATTCCTTAGAAAGAACCTAGTCTTAAGGCAAGGATAGTCAATCTACAAACAAAGGGCCTCTCTTCAAACAGGAGAAAAAATGAAAATTTAATTTGAGAACCTTAAACAAATAGCAAATTGCAAAGAGATGCGGAAGCGTGTTTTATTGGTTTAGTCGATGAAATTCTTCTCTTTCACAACAAAGAACTTCTCTAATATCTTAAAATACTTTTTTATTTTTTCATTTTGATGCAAAAAGGCTTTCTTTCAAGCAGCTCTCTTAGAAAGTAATGAGATTAAGGGAAGAGAATGAGCTATTGAAATACTAGAGAGATTCCATGACTATATGATTTTTGAAGTTATACCAAGGTTCTTATTTAGTAGTGGCATTGTTGAAATGCTATAGAGAGTTGTTTATAATCCCGGTGATATAAACATTTGATGCGACCAATTTTAAACTCTATCCATTCACCGTAGTTTGAATTGGTATGGGATGGATTTGGAAAAGATTGTGCATGGGACAGATTTCAAATGTTTGGGCTTGATTTGAGAAGA
>JXCR01119461.1:4222-19674 GCA_002079205.1 Phalaenopsis hybrid cultivar | reverse complement strand
TTTGGAAGGGGAATACCAACTGCTGGAGTGGGCATGTGGCCTGATCCTAATATGGGTGGTTGGGGAGCTGACGAACAATCAAGTTATGGGGATGATGCTACATCAGACCAACAATATGGTGAAGGAAGTCATGGAAAAGATAGAGGTGGCGACCGGGATTGGTCGGTAGCTCCGGATAGAAGACACGTGAAGGATAAAAGCACAGGGCATGCGCAGGAGTGGTCTGAGAGGAAGCAATATGAGGAGAGGGATGTAGGTTGGGAGAATGATAGAGATTTGGATAGGGACAGGCTGAGGGATAGAGAAAGAGAAAGGGAGAGGGAGAGGGAGAGGGAGAGGGATAGGGAGAGAGAGAGAGGCCGTGAAAGGGATAGAGATAGATATCGTGATGATAGAGATAGGCACACAGATCATTATAGGCCAAGGGAACATGAACCAGACCATGATGATGATTGGGATAGAGGACGCTCATCTAAGGCACGAAGCAACTCACGAGAGGTTGAGAATGTTAAGAGGCACCGACAATCTGAATGAGATGGAGCTTTAGCAATTTTCCTTGGCACGTGTTTAATGAGTATTTAGCATATTTGATTATTTGTTGATGCTCTTGGGCTCCATTTGTCAAGGATATTGCGGGCTTGGTATACTTATTACATTTGAATTGTAAGTAATCTCTTATCCTATGTTAAATTTTATTTTAATCATCTTGTTCCCATTTTCTTTCTTTATTTTCATTCTTAGTGTTCATTTATGGATTTTTGATTATGTTGATATTAGCTTCTTTTGCTTATTATTAGGGTTCTTAAAAATGTTAAGGTTACTAGGGCTCTTAGTTTGGTTTGAAAAACAAAAATTAGTTTTCTAATTGTAGTTATGATTTGAAGCTGCAGCCAGCGCTTTCCTATTCAATTTTGTTATTTAATTAAATAATGTGGTATAAAATTTCTTTGTTGTGTATTCTTGTTCATGATGGTTATGTTTGCCTAGTAAGTAGTATGCATTGATAGAATTGGATGACACAAGAGGGGGATAAATTGTGTGATCAGTGGTAACACAATAAATAATGCAAGAGTAAGAAAGTAAATCACACATTGAATTTCAAGTGGTTTGATGCCATCTTGGCCTCATCCAACATCTTTAGAACTTGCAAGGATTTCTACAACCGTCGAAGCTTTCGCTCTACCATAATTTTTTTTTTTTTTTTGCGAGTCCCATTCTTTAGAAAGAACTTAGTTTTAAGGCAAGGATAGTCAATCTACAAACTAAGGGTCTCTCTTCAAGTAAGAGGAAAATGAAAATTTAATCTGAGAACTTAAAACAAATAACAAATTGCAAGGAGACGAGGAAGCATGTTCTGTTGCTTTAGTTGATGAAAATCTTCTCTTTCACAAAAAAAAAAAACTTTTTAATATTTTAAATTGCTTCTTAGATCTTCATTTTAATGCAAAATGCTCTTGGAAAGGCTTTCTTTGAACCAGCCCTCTTAGAAAGTAATGAGGCTAAAAGGAAGAGAATGAGCTAGTGAAATACTAGAGAGATTATGTAACTATTTGATTTTTGAAGTTAACTTCTATTGAACTTGAAAGGATTTCTAAAAGCTTCAAAGCTTTTGTTCTACCATGAGTTGTTTTTTGCAAGTCCCATTCTTTAGAAAGAACCTAGTCTTAAGGCAAGGATAGTCAATCTACGAACAAAGGGCCTCTCTTCAAATAGGAGAAAAATGAAAATTTAATTTGAGAATCTTAAACAAATAGCAAATTGCAAAGAGACGCGGAAGCGAGTTTTATTGGTTTAGTTGATGAAAATCTTCTCTTTCACAACAAAGAACTTTTCTAATATCTTAAAATGCTTTTTTATTTTTTCATTTTGATGCAAAAAGGCTTCTTTGAAGCAGCTCTCTTAGAAATTAATGAGAGTAAGGGAAGAGAATGAGCTATTGAAATACTAGAGAGATTCCATGACTATATGATTTTTGAAGTTATACCAAGGTTCTTATTTAGTAGTGGCATTGTTGAAATGCTATAGAGAGTTGTTTATAATCCCGGTGATATAAACATTTGATGCGACCAATTTTAAACTCTATCCATTCACCGTAGTTTGAATTGGTAAGGGATGGATTTGGAAAAGATTGTGCATGGGACAGATTTCAAATGTTTGGGCTTGATTTGAGAAGAACGTGCACATGAAAGATTTTGAGTTTGAATATAGAGTTGGCAAGATACCAATGTATATTTGAAGTAAATATTTCCAGGAAATTGATAAAGTGTAAATTGCAACTATAAATATTTTAATTTGGAATTTTCTATGATAAAGAAAGACATATCTCAAGATCAAAGGCATATACGGATATTAGGCAAATATGAAGTAGGTTGGTAAATTTTAATTCTGAAGTAACAGGAAAACGGAAATATGTCAAATTATGTATGAATATAATTCTTTTGAAATCTTGTTTTTCGTCAGTTTGGAGTTTCTGTGTAAATATATATTCCTAATTTGTTGTACAGGAAAGGTAAGAAACTTGTGACATTTTGAGGCAAAGGTGATATTATGAAAATAATTTAGGTCTGAAAATTGTTTAAGGTGATATGATGAATGAGGTGCCTAGAATGAGTTCAAAGAAGTGTTTTACATTAAATCTCATGTTAAAATATGAAATTAAACTTCTGTTGAACTTCAACTTGAATCTCATGGTGCTTGTTTCTATAAACCTTGTAGAAGTCTTCTCTTTTTCTTTGTGATGAGTGTTGAAGCATATATAATGAAAATCTATAAACAATTTTTTTTCACTGTCAAAGTGATTGATATCATAAAATAAACAATTAAGAACTGTGGTTTGAATCATTAGGTCAGTAATTATGTAAAATTCCGAATGTTCATTTACTCTTGTTGTCACCATTATGACATTTGAGTATTTTTTTTGTTACTTATAATTTTTTAGGGGCATATGCTGATTTTCCTTTTGTTTTCATTGTTGATGCCTTGTGATCATCATATGATGCCAATTCGTCTTTCTTCAAACTTTCTTTCTATATTTTACTTTCATATAAGAAAATTGGTTTCTGTGTGTGTGTCACGTCTAGCTGGGTATTTGTATATGTGTGCAAGCGTGTGTGTGTGTGTGCGTGTGTGTGTGCGCGTGTGCACGCGCACGCNTCCCATTCTTTAGAAAGAACCTAGTCTTAAGGCAAGGATAGTCAATCTACAAACAAAGGGCCTCTCTTCAAATAGGAGAAAAATGAAAATTTAATTTGAGAACCTTAAACAAATAGCAGATTGCAAAGAGATGCGGAAGCGAGTTTTATTGGTTTAGTTGATGAAAATCTTCTCTTTCACAACAAAGAACTTTTCTAATATCTTAAAATACTTTTTTTATTTTTTCATTTTGATGCAAAAAGGCTTTCTTTGAAGCAGCTCTCTTAGAAAGTAATGAGAGTAAGGGAAGAGAACGAGCTATTGAAATACTAGAGAGATTCCGTGACTATATGATTTTTGAAGTTATACCAAGGTTCTTATTTAGTAGTGGCATTGTTGAAATGCTATAGAGAGTTGTTTATAATCCCGGTGATATAAACATTTGATGCGACCAATTTTAAACTCTATCCATTCACCGTAGTTTGAATTGGTATGGGATGGATTTGGAAAAGATTGTGCATGGGACAGATTTCAAATGTTTGGGCTTGATTTGAGAAGACCATGCACATGAAAGATTTTGAGTTTGAATATAGAGTTGGCAAGATACCAATGTATATTTGAAGTAAATATTTCCAGGAAATTGATAAAGTGTAAATTGCAACTATAAATATTTTAATTTGGAATTTTCTATGATAAAGAAAGACATATCTCAAGATCAAAGGCATATACGGATATTAGGCAAATATGAAGTAGGTTGGTAAATTTTAATTCTGAAGTAACAGGAAAACGGAAATATGTCAAATTATGTATGAATATAATTCTTTTGAAATCTTGTTTTTCGTTAGTTTGGAGTTTCTGTGTAAATATATATTCCTAATTTGTCGTACAGGAAAGTTAAGAAACTTGTGAGAGGCAAAGGTGATATTATGAAAATAATTTAGGTCTGAAAATTGTTTAAGGGATGAATGAGGTGCCTAGAATGAGTTCAAAGAAGTGTTTTACATTAAATCTCATGCTAAAATATGAAATTAAACTTCTGTTGTACTTCAACTTGAATCTCATGGTGCTTGTTTCTATAAACCTTGTAGAAGTCTTCTCTTGTTCTTTGTGATGAGTGTTGAAGCATATATAATGAAAATCTATAAAGAAATTTTTTTCACGGTCAAAGTGATTGATATCATAAAATAAACAATTAAGAACTGTGGTTAGAATCATTAGGTCAACGTTTATAATTATGTAAAATTCCGAATGTTCATTTACTCTTGTTGTCACCATTATGACATTTGAGTATTTGTTTTGTTAGTTATAAACTTTTATGGGCATATGCTGATTTTCCTTTTGTTTTCATTGTTGATGCCTTGTGATCATCATATGATGCCAATTCGTCTTTCTTCAAACTTTCTTTCTATATTGTACTTTAATATAAGAAAATTGGTTTCTGTGTGTGTGTCACGTCTAGCTGGGTATTTGTATATGTGTGCAAGCGTGTGTGTGTGTGTGCGTGTGTGTGTGCGCGTGTGCACGCGCACGCGAATGATATGTATGTATGCTTTGTCTTTATTTGTGTTATGTATTCATGTTTTGTATGCATGTATGTATGCATGTGTGTATGCATGTATTTGTGTACGTGTATGGGTATGTGAGTATGCGTGTGTTTGCATATATGTGTACGCATATATTTGTGTATGTATCTATTTGTGCTTGTGCTTGTGTTTATGTATGTATGTATACGTGCGTGTGTGTATGTGTGTTATGTATCCATGCTTACGTGTTTATGTCGTGTTTATGTCGTATTTATGTGTGTATGTACGTGTATGCGTGTGTATGTGTGTGCATGCATGCCTGTATGTATATACGCATTTTTGTATATGTCCGTGTTTATGTATGTATGCATGTGTGTATGTGTATTGTATATATTTGTATGTGTAACTATTTCTGTGTGTGTGATTTTTATCAGTTGTTTTTTATATGCATGTTAATGAGTTAATTACAACCGACCATGATGTGTAATTTGAAAAATGTTTGAATGTTTGAAATTCAATATTCTTTTATTTCAATCCCAACATAAGTCAAACGAGTTTGTTGAGGTTAGGACAATTTGACACAAATATGATGTTTAGGGAAAATTTTGAACACAAACTAATTCTATCAAAAAAAAAAAAAACATGAACAAGTCAAACATAAACGTTATATTTACAAATAAATTAGAGCAGCAGTAACAGCAACGATAAATCTTTATCCCACTAAGTGGGCTGCAAATAAATTAGAGCAACATGAACAAAAAATATAATGAGCTAAATTCAAATGCGTGTTAAGTTTGTCTATGCTGGGATTTTTTACACTTCTATTTATGAGGAATGGCAGAAAATGTGCTCACTAATTGAGTTTACAAAATCAGCGTCTAGGGGCTAGGAATGAGAGGGATTGACTTGAGGTAAATTTGATCTGTTCATTTTTCAACCTCAGTGAATGTAAACTACCGTAAAATAGTTGGGATAAAGCTAAAGATGATTAAATTTAAAGACACTCACCTTGTGTGAAGCTAGTATAGTGCACTACTCTATCAAACTCTAATGAATTATTTTATTTATTTGCTTACAATTCTTAGTGCCACACTTGGTAGAAATTGTGTATATTTTTGCATTTAATCTTTTTTGTTTCTGGATGCTCCAGCGAACTAAATTGAATATTTTTTGTTTCCGGATACTTCGCAGAACTAATTGCCATGTTTTTGCTTTTTGCATCTTGCTTCCCATAAAATTTCGTCATCAAATAGTGATATGAAGATTTGGGTTTACTTATTAGATATATGCATGTTGGCCTAGAAGTAAACTGCCATGTTTTTGTAGAACTGATTGAAATTTTAAGCTATATGGATGTTCCAACAGTGGATGTCATGGTTTTGCTTGCTTTCGTTGCAAATCCATTACTTATTTTGCTCTCTTCTTTTGATCTTGTACGCAATCACTATGTTGTTCCTTTTCTTTCTTGTTTGAGTTCTTGTTTTTTTTGGGGCATTTACATGCATTGCGCAGAATTTTTTATGTATTTATATATCTCACACCTAAGCTTTCATATTTAAACATATAGTACTCAAATCTTTAATATCACATAAAAATAGCACTGCAAAATTTTTGAAGTGAAATACACATTTTCATGCATAGGTTCAAAGCACCAAAGTGCTATGTATGTAAATATGAAAGTTTAGGTGCATAATATGTAAATACATAATAATTGTGTGCTGCGTATGTAAATTTCCCTTCTTTTTAGTTTGCACCTGGACAATTCCAGAAATTCATTCATGAGAATTGTACAGGAGGCGAGATTGAAAATCTAACCTTTTTAATGTTTATTCTATTTTTGTTAGGGCGAACATTCAGGTCATATGTTTCATTTNCATGAATGAACAACGTTAACACATTGTTTTTTCAAACCAAGTTCAAATGGCATTCAAAACTTGCTAGGATCTTGCTTGAACTTATTTAGACCATGCTTGAAACTTGTTAGAAACACGCTCTAACCTTTTTTGGAATGTAGTTTAAGTTTTGTCCTCATTATTTTATATGATTCAAATTTGGTTCAACCAATATTCGGTTCTTCTTATTTTGTCTTCGTTATCTTATGTGAAATTGATTTATTTGTGATGATGATTTGCATATGTCCTTCCTAACATATCTATTAAGAGACATTGCTTTACTTGGGTCACATATGGACTTGGGCATGTGTTGGATAAAGCTATTAAAGAGTTCAAGACTTTTTGACACCATTCTAAGGCTCCTAGAAGATGCTCGGGAAGTGGATTTAGTGGGGAGGTGGTTGTGGAATTTTATGAAAAGGAGAATAGGGGCAATTGGAGGTGTTTAGAAGGGAATAAGAGGTGAAATCTGCAGTTGGACAACAAATAAGAGGAGTTTGATTGTTGTTTGGCTGAAAAATAGCGGGCCAAATGGCAAAATGACGATAAAGGCCCACCACATGTTCTTTAGCAAGATACAAACACAACTTTCAAAATGAAGTAGACACAACACTCTTAAGAGCAAAAACTAGAGAATGAAATCTCCAAACTACACAAAACCAAGCAAAAGTCTTCAAAACAAAAATAAAATAAAATAAAGTATATAAATAGTCTCATTCTAGAGAGAAACCATAATTAGACTTCAAATAATATATTAAAATAAAATAAAAAGGCCCACAGGCCTAGCGACATAAATCTTGAGCTAGAAGGCCCGCTGCAGGTCTACTTGGATGGTATTCCATCCCGATTCTTGCATATGTGTGAAATTTTTGTTGATTGCTTGTGATCCAATCTCACCATTGCTGGAAAATGCAGAGTCTTGTGTGTGTATTTGGTTCAAACATGATCCCTTATTCCATCAGCACGTCCCGTGTCATTGTTCACGCGCAGTAATTTTGTAATTTGCTAAAAGTTTCTAGAAGTGATCCACCACCATCATAATAAACTCATCGCATGGCTATGGTTGTGAGAGCCTCATTATAAAGTCTATGCTCACGTCCATCTCATGCAATTCTAAAAATACGTACGCAAGCATAGCTGGAATTACACAGACAAGTATTCTCTCAAATCAAGCCTCGAGTCATTAAACACATAACCTGCTTTTCCCCCTCGTACTTGGCTGGGTGCATCCAATAAGTGAATCTTTGGAGGAACCAACCTTGGAATGAAATACGACATATTGGACTATTTTTGGTGGGAGGAAATTGTCAATTAGGACATATGTCATCACCCTCAACAATGACTGCTAGTTTTGTTACAGTCTCTCATAGACTCAGCTTGAATCATTACATCTATCCCTTATTGATTGGAAGTTAATACTCATACTTGACATCTTTATTTTTTTTTCTGTGTTGTCTATTTTTTTCAACTGTTCTTTGTTCAATGAAAGAGACTGCACTCCTATTTGGTCAATCAAATGCAACGTGGAACAATGGCATTTGAAGCATTTTTTGGCCGTGATGAATTTAGGAGTGCTGGATGTCCACATTTTCTATGCTTTGGATTGGTTTCTTCTCGGGTGGGGTTGTCTTGGTTTCTTCTCGGGTGGGGTTNATCTATTCAAGGTTATCGATATTATATGTTTAGTTATTTTCAGTCTAAAATAAATCATTTTCGGTAATGATACGTTATAATACGATAGAGACTAAAGGAGACTATGTTTATTTAAAAAAAGAACGAGGCACAAATTTATAATTGGAGTTTCGAACCTGTTTGGACATCCTTAAATCCTAGTTTGCACTAGATATTAAATTGCTGTTACAAACATGAATGAACAACGTTAACACATTGTTTTTTCAAACCAAGTTCAAATGGCATTCAAAACTTGCTAGGATCATGCTTGAACTTATTTAGACCATGCTTGAAACTTGTTAGAAACACGCTCTAACCTTTTTTGGAATGTAGTTTAAGTTTTGTTCTCATTGTTTTATATAATTCAAATTTGGTTCAACCAATATTCGGTTCTTCTTATTTTGTCTTCATTATTTTATGTGAAATTGATTTATTTGTGATGATGATTTGCATATGTCCTTCCTAACATATCTATTAAGAGACATTGCTTTACTTGGGTTACATATGGCCTTGGGCATGTGTTGGATAAAGTTATTAAAGAGTTCAAGACTTTTTGACACCATTCTAAGGCTCCTAGAAGATGCTCGGGAAGTGAATTTAGTGGGGAGGTGGTTGTGGAATTTTATGAAAAGGAGAATAGGGGCAATTGGAGGTGTTTAGAAGGGAATAAGAGGTGAAATCTGCAGTTGGACAACAAATAAGAGGAGTTTGATTGTTGTTTGGCTGAAAAATAGCGGGCCAAATGGCAAAATGACGATAAAGGCCCACCACATGTTCTTTAGCAAGATACAAACACAACTTTCAAAATGAAGTAGATACAACATTCTTAAGAGCAAAAACTAGAGAATGAAATGTCCAAACTACACAAAACCAAGCAAAAGTCTTCAAAACAAAAATAAAATAAAATAAAATATATAAATAGTCTCATTCTAGAGAGAAACCATAATTAAACTTCAAATAACATATTAAAATAAAATAAAAAGGCCCACAAGCCTAGCGACATAAATCTTGAGCTAGAAGGCCCACTGCAGGTCTACTTGGATGGTATTCCATTCCGATTCTTGCGTATGTGTGACATTTTTGTTGATTGCTTGTGATCCAATCTCACCATTGCTGGAAAATGCAGAGTCTTGTGTCTGTATCTGGTTCAAACATGATCCCTTATTCCATCAGCGCGTCCCGTGTCATTGTTCACGTGCAGTAGTTTCGTAATTTGCTAAAAGTTTCTAGAAGTGATCCACCATCATCATAATAAACTCATCACATGGCTATGGCTGTGAGAGCCTCACTATAAAGTCTATGCTCACGTCCATCTCATGCAATTCTAAAAATACGTACGCAAGCATAGCTGGAATTACACAGACAAGTATTCTCTCAAATCATGCCTCGGGCCATTAAACACATAACCTGCTTTTCCCCCTCGTACTTGGATGGGTGCATCCAATAAGTGAATCTTTGGAGGAACCAACCTTGGAATGAAATACGACATATTGGACTATTTTTAGTGGGAGGAAATTGTCAATTAGGACATATGTCATCACCCTCGACAATGACTGCTTCTTTTATGATATTGGCTCTTCAGACTTACTACCTTCCACAATCAATGCTAGTTTTGTTAGAGTCTCTCATAGGCTCAGCTTGAATCATTAGCATCTCTCCCTTATTGATTGGAAGTTAATACTCATACTTGTCATCTTCATTTTTTCTGTGTTTATTTTTTTCAACTATTCTTTGTTCAATGAAAGAGACTGCACTCCTATTTGGTCAATCAAATGCAACGTGGAATAATGACATTTGAAGCATTTTTTGGCCGGGATGAATTTAGGAGTGCTGGATGTCCACATTTTCTATACTTTGGATTGGTTTCTTCTCGGGTGGGGTCGGCTTGGGTTTCCATTGGGTGCACTCTTGTTGCCGATCTGATGACCGAACTTTGTTTGAAGGGTGATGTAGATTTGGTACTGCTATGCTGTCTCTCCACATTTAGAGCTAGGATATGGATATTCTATAATGTTTATTTATAGGGCTGTAACAGTATCACATCGCCAATTGATGGTCTCAGTTTCCCCAGTTATTAAGCTATGGTGTTTTTCTTTGACTCTATTGGCTTACATTGCAAGATAAACTAATTGAACTTAGCAATGTGCTCCTCTATGTAGAGATTTTGCTGGTATAAGTGGTAAAGTCTCAAGAGCATGTCTTGTCTATAATGTGTTGGTATGTACTTGCGCTGCATCTCATTTTTTAGATTGAACCATATAGTGATTTTATTTTTTCCCTCTCGCTGATATGGGCGNGAGATTTTGCTGGAATAAGTGGTAAAGTCTCAAGAGCATGTCTTGTCTATAATGTGTTGGTATGTACTTGCGATGCATCTCATTTTTTAGATTGAACCATATAGTGATTTTATTTTTTCCCTCTCGCTGGTATGGGCGTTTCCAATTCTCCTATCATAGCGATATAATCAATTAGCTTTACGTTTCTGTTAGGTGGAATGCCATTGTTTTTAAAGACCTGTTCCACTTTTTGGAGGCACTTNATTCTCCTATCATAGCGATATAATCAATTAGCTTTACATTTCTGTTAGGTGGAATGCCATTGTTTTTAAAGACATGTTCCACTTTTTGGAGGCACTCAATGTACTGGTTCAGATCCTTGCAACTATCAAAATATGGTGAGTCCATATTTACTCCAAAATTCTAGTTTATCTTTTGGTATTCAATGCCAAATCATTGAGGTATTGGTTATTCATCATTGCAAATTTTTNATATTTACTCCAAAATTCTAGTTTATCTTTTGGTATTCAATGCCAAATCATTGAGGTATTGGTTATTCATCACTGCAAATTTTTGGATGGAAGGGATTCACTTCCTTTCAATCTGGCGAGTCATTGTTGCGGCTATAGGTGATTTCTCTGAGCTCTCTCCTGTTAAAGGTAACATGCCTTTGTTGCAGTTACAAGATTTTTCACTGTATATTATCCATAGTGATCGNAGCTGGAATTACACAGACAAGTATTCTCTCAAATCAAGCCTCGAGTCATTAAACACATAACCTGCTTTTCCCTCTCGTACTTGGCTGGGTGCATCCAATAAGTGAATCTTTGGAGTAACCAACTTTGGAATGAAATACGACATATTGGACTATTTTTAGTGGGAGGAAATTATCAATTAGGACATATGTCATCACCCTCAACAATGACTGCTCCTTTTATGATATTGGCTTTTCAGACTCACTACCTTCCACAATCAATGCTAGTTTTGTTAGAGTCTCTCATAGGCTCAGCTTGAATCATTAGCATCTCTCCCTTATTGATTGGAAGTTAATACTCATACTTGACATCTTTATTTTTTTTCTGTGTTGTCTATTTTTTTCAACTATTCTTTGTTCAATGAAAGAGACTGCACTCCTATTTGGTCAATCAAATGCAACGTGGAACAATGGCATTTGAAGCATTTTTTGGCCGTGATGAATTTAGGAGTGCTGGATGTCCACATTTTCTATGCTTTGGATTGGTTTCTTCTCGGGTGGGGTCGGCTTGGGTTTCCATTGGGTGCACTCTTGTTGCCGATCTGATGACCGAACTTTGTTTGAAGGGTGATGTAGATTTGGTACTGCTATGCTGTCTCTCCACATTTAGAGCTAGGATCTGGATATTCTATAATGTTTATTTATAGGGCTGTAACAATATCACATCGCCAATTGATGGTCTCAGTCTCCCCAGTTATTAAGCTATGGTGTTTTTCTTTGACTCTATTGGCTTACATTGCAAGATAAACTAATTGAACTTAGTAATGTGCTCCTCTATGTAGAGATTTTGCTGGAATAAGTGGTAAAGTCTCAAGAGCATGTCTTGTCTATAATGTGTTGGTATGTACTTGCGCGACATCTCATTTTTTAGATTGAAGCATATAGTGATTTTATTTTTTCCCTCTCGGTATGGGCATTTCCAATTCTCCTATCATAGCGATATAATCAATTAGCTTTACATTTCTGTTAGGTGGAATGCCATTGTTTTTAAAGATCTGTTCCACTTTTTGGAGGCACTCAATGTACTGGTTCAAATCCTTGCAACTATCAAAATATGGTGAGTCCATATTTACTCCAAAGTTCTAGTTAATCTTTTGGTATTCAATGCCAAATCATTGAGGTATTGGTTATTCATCATTGCAAATTTTGGGATGGAAGGGATTCACTTCCTTTCAATCTGGCGAGTCATTGTTGTGGCTATAGGTGATTTCTCTGGGCTCTCTCTTGTTAAAGGTAACATGCCTTTGTTGCAGTTACAAGATTTTTCACTACATATTATCCATAGTGATCACCCAAACACCTCGTTGAGGGTTTGTACTTGGAGGCATAATGTATTACTCTTTCAATGGATGTTTCAACATAAGTGAAAAATGTTGTTAGGGTTAGGTGGTTGATGCAGTGTTTTTGTTATTCAAAGGTTAGATGGGTGCTTATGGTTCTGCTAGTAGGTATTAGGGCGGCTTTTTTGTGGAGCCAAGCAGGTTGGTTTTTAAAAATTTAGGGCTTGGGCTAGGAATTATGATAAGAATGGTTAGAGTATTTAGTTGGTCGCATATTTCGGTTATGTAGATTTTAGGTTTAGGCGTTAGAGTTATAACTCTCTAAAAATTTAAAGTTTGTCGGGTTGTGATACTAAATGATACCGTTCTAAGCACATAGAAGATGTTTGGGAAGCGTATTTAGAGGGGAGGTGGTTGTGAAATCGTATGAGAAGGAGCATAAGGGTGATTGATAGTGTTTGGAAGGGTATAGGAGGTGAAATCTGTTATTGGATAGCAGATGGAAGGAGTTTGATGGTTGTTCGACTAAAAAACAATGGGTCGAATGGTAAAATGGCAAGGAGGTTTCCAATTGTTCCTGTGCAACATACAAGCACACCACTTGCAAACAGAATATGTTACAACACTCTTGAGAGCAAAAACTAAAGAAAAAATATCTAAATTACACAATAAAACAAAAGTATTTAAAATAAAAAAAATAAAACACAAATAATTTAATGCTAGAAAAAAATCCTTGGCCTTCAAATAATAAAATAAAATAAAATAAAAAGGGGACCACAAGCCTGGATGTAGAAATCTCGAGTGCGAAGTCCCGCTGCAGATCTACTGGGATAGAATCCATTCACACGTACATGGGGAATTTTTGAGGATTTTTTGCGATCCANTATATTACTGTGTTGCCAGGGTTTTTTGACCATAGGTAGGAACTTCTTTAATCTAAATTTTCTTAGAAGTAGAAGGTTAGCACTCACGAGGTTCCAAGTTTTGTTAAGGTAAGCCATATAAAATTCTAATAAAAATTTATGCAAAATGTTACCACATGTAATTTATTGAGTTGTTTGCTTTATTTGTTTTAAAAAGGCTGTGGAGTGCATGTGATACAGTGCATCATTTTCTTAATTTTTTAAAAAACACTTCTTAAGAAGTTAGTTCTGATGATATTTCAATGTATAAAAACCAATTATTTATAGATGTGTTATATTATTGTTATTATGCTGTGTTATATTAATGTTATACTCTGTAGTCTCATTTTTTTTTGAACTTTGATCTGACTTCGCTAGGATTATGTTTGAAGTTTGCTCAAATCTTGCTCATACTTTGTTTAAAGTTTACTATAGCCTAGTTTGAACAATTTTCAAGCCATATTCAAATCTTTTGTTCGCAGCGTAGTTCCAACATTGTTGGAAGTTTGTTAACCCTTTTCTGGATCAGTTTATTTTGTATTGGACTTCAATAAGCAATCCGTAAATACATTTATAATTTCATTTGAAATGAACTTTTGGCATATTTCGCTAAAGAAAGAAATAGAGACGATATTTACCAACTGTGTGAGTTATATNCTGCTAGTAGGTATTAGGGCGGCTTTTTTGTGGAGCCAAGCAAGTTGGTTTTTAAAAACTTAGGGCTTGGGCTAGGAATTACGATAAGAATGGTTAGAGTATTTAGTTGGTCGCATATTTTGGTTATGTAGATTTTAGGTTTAGGCGTTAAGAGTTATAACTCTCTAAAAATTTAAAGTTTGTCGGATTGTGATACTAAATGATCCCGTTCTAAGCGCATAGAAGGTGTTTGGGAAGCGTATTTAGAGGGGAGGTGGTTGTGAAATCGTATGAGAAGGAGAATAAGGGCGATTGATAGTGTTTGGAAGGGTATAGGAGGTGAAATCTGTTATTGGATAGCATATGGAAGGAGTTTGATGGTTGTTCGACTGAAAAACAATGGATTGAATGGTAAAATGGCAAGGAGGTTTCCAATTGTTCCTGTGTAACATACAAACACATCACTTGCAAAAAGAATACGTTATAACACTCTTGAGGGCAAAAACTAAAGAAAAAATATCTAAATTACACAATAAAAGAAAAGTATTTAAAATAAAAAAAATAAAACACAAATAATTTAATGCTAGAAAAAAATCCTACTTGGCCTTCAAATAATAAAATAAAATAAAATAAAAAGGGGACCACAAGCCTGGATGCAGAAATCCGAGTGCGAAGTCCCGCTGCAGATCTACTGGGATAGAATCCATTCACATGTACACGGGGAATTTTTGAGGATTTTTTGCAATCTAATCCCACGAATGCTGAAAAAATGTGAAATCTCGCTTCCACATTCATTTTGAATAAATCTCGCGTGCCATCAGCACGGCCCCACATCACTTTTGATCTCTTGAGAGGCTGAGGGACTCCCTTTTAGGCAGCTCTTAAAAGCTTCTCAGTATTATTTCTTTAGGCCTCTAATTCTTCAACTATTGCTAAGGTTAATTGATAAAGATAATTAGGATTAATATTGAGGTAATAATACAAGATTTATACTTTGTTGAATTTGCTTCAATTATTGGGTTTGGTTTTGTAAAATTTTTATCGAACAAGGATGCAAAGAGATGAGTAAAAATACTAGGCTTAGTGGTAATTAATTAGATGGAAGCAATGACTTTAAGAATTCAGACATGGAGAAAGCATTCATGTTGTGCCATGAGAGTATATGAAATTAAGTTTTGTTATCTTGTAGGCGGTGTTTGGTTTAACCATGATAAGCACAATGTTGTTATTGTTTGGATGTTCACTTTGGTTATAGAAGAGGAAACATTTTTAAATTTGTTGTGGGGTATGCTATGACGAAAGAGGAATCTGAATGGGCTGAATAATTATATAGTGTATTCTGAAGGTGCTTTCCTGAATAAGAATGCCCTAGCCCAGTACATTGCA
>JXCR01119455.1:0-20520 GCA_002079205.1 Phalaenopsis hybrid cultivar | reverse complement strand
GGTGGTGGCTTGGGTGGGGGCGAGATGCTAGGGAACCCTAGGATAGGACTAGGGTTGGGATAGCTCTAATACCAAATAATACCGGAGGAATTCCAATCCACAATGAAAAGCAAAATTATTATTATTGAATTCAAAAGGATATAAATGGACTTGCGAAAATGAAACAAATGACAACACATGTAAAAAATAAACAACAATAATGAAGGCAAAAATAAGACAGAGGAAATAACACACGACAAAAACAACCCTCTCTAGATGATGAAAAGTCCAGAGGACTGGAGGTGAGCGTCGGTCATGATGGTAGCGGGGTGGCTGCGGCTTGGAAAACACGCGGTTGGATGTAGGGGCAGCAGGTAGGAGTGGCCGTTGAGAGACTAGATAGCAGTCAGAAGGGGGATGGTGTGGTCTGGACAGCAGCCGAAATGCTGGGCAGGAATTTTAAGTGGGATGATGTGATCTAGACAACAGTCGGAATGCTGGGCAGCACCCTGAAGATGGATGACGAGGTCTGGACAACAACAAATTGGATGGTTTGTGGCTACTGGATGCGGGGCCAGAGGGGGTTACGGAAGGATAAATGTCCTTTTAGGGTTGAGTGACAACCGGAGCACCACTCGGGCCCTTGGAGATGGTCACCACCTCGAACGAGTTACAGCCGAAGCACTTTCTCATCATCGAATACAACCTTCAGAGGGGAAGAATACTTCAAATTCAGCACTCAAAAATCTACAATCTTCAAAAACTGTCTTCTAAAGCACTCAACAACACATGCATAATGGGAATTTGTAAATAAAATAGGTAATACTTAAGAAAAGAAAGAAATAGAAAAAACAGNCTGGGCAGGAATTTTAAGTGGGATGATGTGATCTAGACAACAGTCGGAATGCTGGGCAGCACCCTGAAGATGAATGACGAGGTCTGGACAACAACAAATTGGATGGTTTGTGGCTACTGGATGCGGGGCCATAGGGGGTTACGGAAGGATAAATGTCTTTTTAGGGTTGAGTGACAACCGGAGCACCACTCGGGCCCTTGGAGATGGTCACCACCTCGAACGAGTTACAGCCGAAGCACTTCTCATCATCGATTACAACCTTCAGAGGGGAAGAATACTTCAAATTCAGCACTCAAAAATCTACAGTCTTCAAAAACTGCCTTCTAAAGCACTCAACAACACATGCATAATGGGAATTTGTAAATAAAATAGGCAATACTTAAGAAAAGAAAGAAATAGAAAAAACAAACATAGAATAGGTAAGAAATAAAATAGGAGAATCATGGAAAAGGAAATGAAGAGGGAGGGCAACGAAAAATGAAAGGGGAGAAGGGTTGGGCCGTGGTACTGTGGCAGCTATAGTACCGCATCCGCGATATTGTAGCTGCTACTATACCGCGACCAGGGGAAGCCCCCGCGTCAGAGACTTCAGAGTTCTCATATAGCAGTCAGGGAGGACAAAATTTTGAGGAAGAAGAGAAAAAATGAGGAATATGAGAAGAAAAGAAAGATAGAAAAAGGAACCGATGGAGAGANCCCGCGTCAGAGACTTCAGAGTTCTCATATAGCAGTCAGGGAGGACAAAATTTTGAGGAAGAAGAGAAAAAAGGAGGAATATGAGAAGAAAAGAAAGAAAGAAAAAGGAACCGATGGAGAGNCAATTTACTCTAAGACTATTTATATGTTATTTTTTGTGTTTTAGGTTAGTTTTTAACTCAAATTTCTATCAGGACAGCCTCAAATATTCACTTTTTTCATTTGTTAGCTGTATCCAAGGGTCGAGTGGTGCTCTGGTTGTATCTCATTCCCGCGGTGGTGATTTATCCTTCCTCAATTGCACCCCACTGCTCCGTGTTGTCCTTCCCTGGTGCAGTCGCCTCTGGACAGTAGCTTTTGTTGTTTTTCACTGCTATCTTCCCATTCTAACCCTTCTTGCTCGCTCCCCCAACCCAAATAGCTAGCCCTTGTTTTCCTGCATGACCTGCAGTACCCTGGCTTCGCCCATTCACTATTGTCATCCGGAAAACAGTAAATCTATTATTTTCCTATTGTCCCTTGGCTGTGCCTTGCCGCTCCGCTCGCTGAGCTGGGAGTGGTTAAAGAAATGAATACAAACACAGTCGACTTAGAAGAGAGTGAGGATACAAAGGTGGATCAGATTTTGACGGATGAGGAAGAAAAGCACATAACTCCAACTAAGGGCATAAGAGAGACTATAATAGAATTTACATTGGTGGTCCAAGATGGTCCTAAGTCAGTGGAACCGACACCAAAAACCAAACAACCTCAGATAAGAAAAATCCAGACCTTTTAGATAGTCTCCTTTTTGAGTTCTCTCTTCTGAGGGAGGTCTAATATGTCAAAAATAGGGCTCTGTTGTGCCATTTTGGGGAGATTACATGGAGTTATTCAAATGTTAGATTCAGTTCAGTGTTACACCCATCATTAAATGTTCATACATAAGGAATGAACCAAAGATTTTAAAATTGTCTTAGGAGCTTAGTGGGGAAGAAAATTCTCCAATAGGATCTAGGTCCTATAAAATAAGATGTTTCTCATGAGTGTTTCTAGTGAGAGTGGTGCTGCTAACCATAGATTTCATCCTATAGTTGATTCCTCCCCACATACATGTTTATCATATTAAGTCGAGTACGGGGATTGGAAGAAGCGAATTGTAAATTTGCTTGTTTGAGAGTGGGCTCTTGAATCTTGGTCCTTATGTAGCTCCTGCTCAAGTTGTGTCAAAAGTGGATGGTTACTTATTCTATCAAGATGTATTTTAGAATGACAATGCCTCCATGATTGACTTCTCGAGGCTTTCAACATTATCACTATTGTAGAAGGCTGACCTGACTATTACGAGGAGAAAAAAGATTCGATAGATAAGGTTGACGGTCCCCCAATCCCAGTAGACTGATATGGGAATGAATTGGAGATAATTTTTTTTTGGCAACCATTGTTATAGTGTTGTTATAGCGCTGCAAACTCTCACGAGCAAGGGACACTTGGACTGGTCCAGGAGGTACTGTCGACCACTCTTTTATGTGAATTTCCCTACTATTTAAAGCAGGGTCCACTCCTTTTTACCCTAAGACTATTTATATGTTATTTCTTGTATTTTATGTTAGTTTTTAGCTCCGATTTCTATCAGGACTGCCTTCGACAATCACTTTTTCCATTTGTGGTTGTATCCAAGGNCCAAGGTAGAAACAAGATGGAGGAAATAACACATGACAAAAACAACCCTTTCTAGATGGCGAGAAGTCTAGAGGTCATGAGTTGAGCATCGGTCATGCTAGCAGTGGTTGTTGTGTCTCTGGAGGTGGAAAATTAGCAGTGGAAGTAGGGGCAGAAGATAGGAGGACTGCGGATAGTATTGACAGCAGCCAGAAGGGGGATTGCGTGGTCTGGACAGCAGCTGGAATGATGGGGAGCATCCTTAAGAGGGATGGTGTGATCTAGACAACAATCGGAATGCTGGGCAACAAACTTAAGAGGGATGGCGGGGTCTGAATAGTAGCAGAGAGGATGGTTTGAGGAAGCTGGAAGCCTAGCCAGAGGGTCTTGCAGAAGGATAAATGTATAGTATGGGACGAGCTACAGCTAGAGCACCCCCCAGACCTTTGGAGACAGTCATCACTTCAAACGAGTTATAGCCGGAGCACCTTCTTGTTGTCGGGTACAGCCCTCGGAGTGAAAGAACGCCTCAAAGGAAGCACTCAGAAATCTATACTCATCAAAAACTGCTTCTTAAAGCACTCAACAACACATATATATAATGAATATTTGTAAACAGAACAGGTAATGCTTCAAAAATGAAAAATAGAAAAGGCCTCATAGAATAGGTAAGAAATAAAATAGAAGAATTATGGAAGAGGAAAGGAATAGGGAGGGAAATAAAAAAGGAACAAGAGAAGAGTTGGGCCGTGGTACTATAGCAGCTACAGTACCACATCCCAGGAAAGCTCCTCAATCCCCCAGGATTGGGGGAGCTTCGATCTCATTCATTTAATCTTTTAGGGCAGAAAGTTTTTGGTGGTGGTGGCTTGGGTGGGGGCGAGATGCTAGGGAACCCTAGGATAGGACTAGGGTTGGGATAGCTCTAATACCAAATAATACCGGAGGAATTCCAATCCACAATGAAAAGCAAAATTATTATTATTGAATTCAAAAGGATATAAATGGACTTGCGAAAATGAAACAAATGACAACACATGTAAAAAATAAACAACAATAATGAAGGCAAAAATAAGACAGAGGAAATAACACACGACAAAAACAACCCTCTCTAGATGATGAAAAGTCCAGAGGACTGGAGGTGAGCGTCGGTCATGATGGTAGCGGGGTGGCTGCGGCTTGGAAAACACGCGGTTGGATGTAGGGGCAGCAGGTAGGAGTGGCCGTTGAGAGACTAGATAGCAGTCAGAAGGGGGATGGTGTGGTCTGGACAGCAGCCGAAATGCTGGGCAGGAATTTTAAGTGGGATGATGTGATCTAGACAACAGTCGGAATGCTGGGCAGCACCCTGAAGATGGATGACGAGGTCTGGACAACAACAAATTGGATGGTTTGTGGCTACTGGATGCGGGGCCAGAGGGGGTTACGGAAGGATAAATGTCCTTTTAGGGTTGAGTGACAACCGGAGCACCACTCGGGCCCTTGGAGATGGTCACCACCTCGAACGAGTTACAGCCGAAGCACTTTCTCATCATCGAATACAACCTTCAGAGGGGAAGAATACTTCAAATTCAGCACTCAAAAATCTACAATCTTCAAAAACTGTCTTCTAAAGCACTCAACAACACATGCATAATGGGAATTTGTAAATAAAATAGGTAATACTTAAGAAAAGAAAGAAATAGAAAAAACAGACATAGAATAGGTAAGAAATAAAATAGGAGAATCATGGAAAAGGAAATGAAGAGGGAGGGCAACGAAAAATGAAAGGGGAGAAGGGTTGGGCCGTGGTACTGTGGCAGCTATAGTACCGCATCCGCGATATTGTAGCTGCTACTATGCCGCCACTAGGGGAAGCCCCCGCGTCAGAGACTTCAGAGTTCTCATATAGCAGTCAGGGAGGACAAAATTTTGAGGAAGAAGAGAAAAAAGGAGGAATATGAGAAGAAAAGAAAGAAAGAAAAAGGAACCGATGGAGAGAGGGATGATGCATGAGCATTATTTTTCACTTCAATGGGTGGGAGCCTTGGACGTCCGTCTTGGGGCTATTTGGGAAGACTTGAACTGGTTCGAATCAGGGTTTCTCAACCTTATTAGGTCGGCCATCTCCTTAGGCCTTATTTTTAATTGCTTTAATTAGGATTGAGGTTGTTTTGATAGTTTTTGTTTTGAACTGATTTTGGAGATTTTTTGTCTCATTATACGTTATTGGAGACTTGTTTCTCTGTTTTTTTCTCTACATGGAGTGTTTACTCTCTTTTAAGCAGTGTGATTGTAGTTGATTGAGGAAAGGTAATGGATCTTCTAGACTTTCGAATACCTTTGAATGTATGTCAATATCCTTTCCCTTGCTTGTTTACACACAAGACGCCGTTGTAGCCTCACTGTTCCTCCTTAAATATCTTCATTTAAGTTTTTTTTGTGTTTAATCTCTTCTCACAATCATTCTAACCATTCTCTGGATCCTTGCACCATCTACGAACTCCTCATCAGTGTAAATAGGAAAAATAAAAAATGGAAGAAAAGTTAGATTTTGAGCTACATATTTGATTTTTCTATCCTTTTTAACAAATTGATTTGATTGGGAATATTATAGGCGTGGAAATGAAGGGAGGACATTTTGAGGTAAAAATATAATTTAGTGAAATTTTGAATAGAATTGAAGTAAAATAGGAGTTTATTGTAAAAAATCTAAGTTTTTTGATTTTTTCATGTTGCATGATCTATGTTTTGAGGTGGGGGAAATCAGGGGAAATGATGAATAACATCTCGAAGGGAATTAAAAAATTTTAGTATGATAATTAATTGCTAAAAAATAAAGAGCAAGTCATCAATATGTCTAATGCTTTTAAACCACTCATATGTAAATCAAATTATTATGCAATTTTATTTAGAGTTCATTCATATTGAGCACATTTTATCCTATTAGCAAGCTTTAATTCATATGTAAATTATTATTTGTTCATTTTAAAATTCATAAGTTTTTATAGAATTGCATCAAAAAATACAATGTTGGATATCGCGCCAATTTGTGCTCTCAGTACATGCTAATATAGTTGATTGTTATTAGGCATTTTTGTATTAACTTGGGATGGATAGACAAATAACGTAATATATAAAGATAATCATGATAGGCGGACAACAATGATGTTGACTTGTGTAGTGGAAGATAAAAGTGTTTGGAGATGTGCTTCAGTAAAGAAATAAGTGAATTCTCGGTTTCTCATATTGAAGTTGAAATGGTCCAGTTAGTATAAAGGAGCCGTTAATAAATGGAATGTTGGAATGACCAAACTTCATTAATGATTATTATGGTCAATGAGTTAGATAACAACCTAATGAATTAATCGATAGTCATATTAATTGTCTATCTATATAGGTTTTGATGGTATAATTTTGAGTGTTTATAGAAGATAGTTATATTCGATGTAAATAAAGGCTTTGGGTATGTATGATTTATATTTAAAATTTTTTAAAGCTTTATATTTTATTTGATGATTTTTTATTTACGACTTTGTAATACTATTATTAATGAATATTGTAATAGTTAAATTGTAATTGTATGTTTGGTGATGGTTTATAATGAATAATTCTCTACTTACTCAATTTTGATGATATAAGTCATGATAAGTGTTTGTAAAAATTGAGTATCATTATAGTATTCTCTTCTGTTAGATCTCTCATTGATCAGCGGAGTTTGCTGCGATCAGACATAAAAAATGATTAAAGTGCATGTCTTAAGGCACACCTCACTATAAGAAGCCGATAAATCACCTCTTACACTTTAATGTTCTAAGTGAGACTAATGATCTTTTTTTGCTCAAGTTGTGTTAGGCATTTGAGGTGGCACATTAAATTATTACCTAAAAAGGTTAGGAAATCTTTCACTATATGTTATATCTAATGTTATTTTTATTCTGGCTCAAACCTATTTAGTTAAGAGGCTGCTCGGTTTATTGAAAAAGTAATGCAGTGTAATATGAATGTAACTNAAGTGTTTGTAAAAATTGAGTATCATTATAGTATTCTCTTCTGTTAGATCTCTCATTGATCAGCGGAGTTTGCTGCGATCAGACATAAAAAATGATTAAAGTGCATGTCTTAAGGCACACCTCACTATAAGAAGCCGATAAATCACCTCTTACACTTTAATGTTCTAAGTGAGACTAATGATCTTTTTTTGCTCAAGTTGTGTTAGGCATTTGAGGTGGCACATTAAATTATTACCTAAAAAGGTTAGGAAATCTTTCACTATATGTTATATCTAATGTTATTTTTATTCTGGCTCAAACCTGTTTAGTTAAGAGGCTGCTCAGTTTATTGAAAAAGTAATGCAGTGTAATATGAATGTAACACAAAAGTAAAGTATTTTATTTGAAATACTTTTGAGTTGTTTGATTCGCTGTCTAATAAATGTAAGATTTTATATTTTTTTGTTTGGTTTATGGTAGATTGAAAACAATATATTTTAATATAAGGTATTCTTGGTGGATAGCATTATGCGGCGACCGATAAAGAGTGGCAGCAGCTGGCGGTTGGCAGCGGTGGGCGAAAACTGCTAATAGTAATGGGCACCTTCGATGGGTGGTTGACAACAGGCGACATTGACATTAGTGGCAACAGGTGGGAGGCAGTGGACTGGCGGGAAGCAGGCGGGTATCGACAGATGGGGATCTAGTGTTGATCAAGTTGAAGAAAGGTTTTTGGTGGGATCCTTTGGAAAGCTCAATCATAGGGTAGATGGACGTTCAGGATTCTCAAAAGGCTAAATGACAACGAATACAAGATGGACATGCCATGGATTACAACATTTCTGCAACTTTCAAAGTAGCACATTTGACTCTGTGCTACGAGGAATCAGAAGCTTCGATCGACTTTAAAAGATGAAGTCCAAGCTCACTTAATCCTGGGAGGCCAATACGGGGGCACTTATGCCTAGCACAGGGGCGCCCANAATACAAGATGGACATGCCATGGATTACAACATTTCTGCAACTTTCAAAGTAGCACATTTGACTCTGTGCTATGAGGAATCAGAAGCTTCGATCGACTTTAAAAGATGAAGTCCAAGCTCACTTAATCCTGGGAGGCCAATACGGGGGCACTTATGCCTAGCACAGGGGCGCCCAAACCCACGTGGGTGCGACAAATGCTGCACTCGAATGGCTCAGTTGCATGGTTCCCTCCTTACCCTCAGACTATATATAACTTATTTGTATTGTTTAGGTCTTTAGATTTCTTCTCTCAGCGNGGGGCGCCCAAACCCACGTGGGTGCGACAAATGCTGCACTCGAATGGCTCAGTTGCATGGTTCCCTCCTTACGCTTAGACTATAAATAGCTTATTTGTATTGTTTAGGTCTTTAGATTTCTTCTCTCAGCATCTTTCTCCCTGCTAGTCTTGATTATCTCATCATATTCTTCCCTTCCATGCCTTGCCCTGCTTGGTGTCGCACTCTCCAACATTCCATTGGCCTGCTTCCGCCCCTTCCAAACCCACTTCGTTTTGCTATCAAAACCTCAACCACCCACCTGTTTGTTGTCTANTGCCTTGCCCTGCTTGGTGTCGCACTCTCCAACATTCCATTGGCCTGCTTCCGCCCCTTCCAAACCCACTTCCTTTTGCTATCACAACCTCAACAACCCACCTGTTTGTTGTCTAGCTGCAAGACCACCTTTCCGCTGAGCCTTTCTATCATCTATCACTCTTTGTTTTCGTTATCGCGATATGCATCACACCACCTTCAATCCTCACCCTAGGGGGTTTTTGTGTTTGTGTCGTTGTTTTCTTATTTTCAACGTCTTTGTTTGTAATCCCCTTTGAATTTCAGTAATAAAATTATGATTTCGTTGTAGTTTGGTTTAACTTCGATATCATGTATATTCCTCGGTTGCTCCAACCAAAAAGAAATAAATGCTACTCTCTAATCTCTAAAAAATACAACTCCATAGTTATCACATTCTTTAAGAATCAATCTAACTGACACGGGAGCAACCTTAAGGAACTTTCTTTTTGCGACCAGTGTCGCAACTTTCACGGCTTTCCTTACTATTTAGATAAGAGCCCACTCCAATTTACTCTAAGACTATTTATATGTTATTTTTTGTGTTTTAGGTTAGTTTTTAACTCAAATTTCTATCAGGACAGCCTCAAATATTCACTTTTTTCATTTGTTAGCTGTATCCAAGGGTCGAGTGGTGCTCTGGTTGTATCTCATTCCCGCGGTGGTGATTTATCCTTCCTCAATTGCACCCCACTGCTCCGTGTTGTCCTTCCCTGGTGCAGTCGCCTCTGGACAGTAGCTTTTGTTGTTTTTCACTGCTATCTTCCCATTCTAACCCTTCTTGCTCGCTCCCCCAACCCAAATAGCTAGCCCTTGTTTTCCTGCATGACCTGCAGTACCCTGGCTTCGCCCATTCACTATTGTCATCCGGAAAACAGTAAATCTATTATTTTCCTATTGTCCCTTGGCTGTGCCTTGCCGCTCCGCTCGCTGAGCTGGGAGTGGTTAAAGAAATGAATACAAACACAGTCGACTTAGAAGAGAGTGAGGATACAAAGGTGGATCAGATTTTGACGGATGAGGAAGAAAAGCACATAACTCCAACTAAGGGCATAAGAGAGACTATAATAGAATTTACATTGGTGGTCCAAGATGGTCCTAAGTCAGTGGAACCGACACCAAAAACCAAACAACCTCAGATAAGAAAAATCCAGACCTTTTAGATAGTCTCCTTTTTGAGTTCTCTCTTCTGAGGGAGGTCTAATATGTCAAAAATAGGGCTCTGTTGTGCCATTTTGGGGAGATTACATGGAGTTATTCAAATGTTAGATTCAGTTCAGTGTTACACCCATCATTAAATGTTCATACATAAGGAATGAACCAAAGATTTTAAAATTGTCTTAGGAGCTTAGTGGGGAAGAAAATTCTCCAATAGGATCTAGGTCCTATAAAATAAGATGTTTCTCATGAGTGTTTCTAGTGAGAGTGGTGCTGCTAACCATAGATTTCATCCTATAGTTGATTCCTCCCCACATACATGTTTATCATATTAAGTCGAGTACGGGGATTGGAAGAAGCGAATTGTAAATTTGCTTGTTTGAGAGTGGGCTCTTGAATCTTGGTCCTTATGTAGCTCCTGCTCAAGTTGTGTCAAAAGTGGATGGTTACTTATTCTATCAAGATGTATTTTAGAATGACAATGCCTCCATGATTGACTTCTCGAGGCTTTCAACATTATCACTATTGTAGAAGGCTGACCTGACTATTACGAGGAGAAAAAAGATTCGATAGATAAGGTTGACGGTCCCCCAATCCCAGTAGACTGATATGGGAATGAATTGGAGATAATTTTTTTTTGGCAACCATTGTTATAGTGTTGTTATAGCGCTGCAAACTCTCACGAGCAAGGGACACTTGGACTGGTCCAGGAGGTACTGTCGACCACTCTTTTATGTGAATTTCCCTACTATTTAAAGCAGGGTCCACTCCTTTTTACCCTAAGACTATTTATATGTTATTTCTTGTATTTTATGTTAGTTTTTAGCTCCGATTTCTATCAGGACTGCCTTCGACAATCACTTTTTCCATTTGTGGTTGTATCCAAGGGTCAAGTGGTGCTCTGGCTATATCTCGCTCTCGAGGTTGTGATTTATACTTCCTCCATCGCACTTTGTATCTCTCTCTCGAGGTGGCGAGCAACTTTTATTGTTTTTCATTGCAATCTTCTCATTCCAACTTTTCTTGCTCGCTGCCCCAACCTTGGACAGTGACTCCTTTTTGTCTTGCATTCCCTCCACTTCTACCCTTTGTTGTCGTCATTTGAAAAACATTAAACTTGTTGTTTTCCTATTGTCCCCTAACAGTTCCAGCTTTTCCTACCACGCCTTGCCTCTCTGCTCACCACCCCACCTACTGCCTTGCTGTCCGAGCCCTCCGCTTTGCTGCCAACGTGATTCCAATCCCTCATTTGGTTGTCCCAACCCCCTATCCCATTTCAACCACCTACCTTTGCTCCCAACCACCTAGCCGATCTCAACAACCTAAAGGTTGAGCCCTAATGTGAGTTCGTGTCATGTTTGTTATAATTTTCTTTTTAAGTGTGTGTGATTGTAACCGCCTATTTGATTTTATGTAATAATATATGGTCCCATTTAAACCACCTACCTTCGCTCCCCAACACATAGCTGTTCTTCACCACCTATAGTCTGAACCCTAACATGAGTTCGTGTCATGTTTGTTGTAATTTCCTTTTTAAGTGGGTGTTATTTTAACTGCCTATTTTCTTTGGTTGTAATAATGTATGCTTTTCTGTTGAGAATTGGACCTTATTTGTAAATTGTTTTAATACCCTATTTAAGCCCTTGTTATGATTGAACAAAATATGTTTTTGAACATTCTTTCTTTTTGGTAATAGAGCCCTAACCCTAGTAGGCGCTCGATGAATTGGAATTGTCTTACGGAGACCCCACAACTCGAGCTCGTTGGAGATGCCATCTACTGAATTTAGTGCTCGGATGTGAGGAAATCGCATAGGGAGCTAACTAGGACACGAACGATGGGATCGACTAGAGGCGTGAACCCTCTCGAACGTGATACATTCGTGATTAGAGCTAACTGGGAAGGCAACAACGGGATTGCTGCATGGACCCCATGATACAGTCATGATTATATCTAATCAAGGAGGACACATTGTGATGACAGACTTGATAGGGTGGCCATGACGCAATACGTACATACGCAAAGTATCAAATTTGCATGTGATATGTGTGATCTAGAATTAGATCCTTATGATTGAAGATGTTAGAAAACTGAGATAATGCAAGAGGTAAAATATTGGAGCCTCTAGGAAAGATAGATCCTAATGTTTTGAAGGTTTTTGTCGGGGTCATCCAAGGAGCTAGCGTCTCGTACCTCAGCACTTGCTCCGATGCATGTGAAACTAGATCTCCATTTCATGGATCTGGAAATTGATAGACCGACCACACTTCTGAGTTGGTCACGTCAGAACGAGGCTTAGGGAAGAAACTAGAGGGATATCTAATGGGGTTAAGCTAAAAAGGGATAGTGCTGAGAGGGATAAGTGGAGAATCACGCTCGCCTTAATCTACACTAGGCTACTCAACTTAATGGTTTCATCAATTATATTCTCAGTAAATGGCATTTTAAAGGCGAGGGACATCAAGGCAAAGTTGAAGAGGATTTATGATGCGATTGAGAATCACATAAGGCTGTTCCAGATTCAGCGGTAGATAGAAGCAGTTGTATAGGGTGATAGATTGATTTAGAAATATGCCATAGATCTGGAGCCACTGTGGGCAAATCTTGATCACTTCTCATNCCTAATGTTTTGAAGGTTTTTGTCGGGGTCATCCAAGGAGCTAGCATCTCGTACCTCAGCACTTGCTCCGATGCATGTGAAACTAGATCTCCATTTCATGGATCTGGAAATTGATAGACCGACCACACTTCTGAGTTGGTCACGTCAGAACGAGGCTTAGGGAAGAAACTAGAGGGATATCTAATGGGGTTAAGCTAAAAAGGGATAGTGCTGAGAGGGATAAGTGGAGAATCACGCTCGCCTTAATCTACACTAGGTTACTCAACTTAATGGTTTCATCAATTATATTCTCAGTAAATGGCATTTTAAAGGTGAGGGACATCAAGGCAAAGTTGAAGAGGATTTATGATGCGATTGAGAATCACATAAGGCTGTTCCAGATTCAGCAGTAGATAGAAGCAGTTGTATAGGGTGATAGATTGATTTAGAAATACGCCATAGATCTGGAGCCACTGTGGGCAAATCTTGATCACTTCTCACNGCATTCCCTCCACTTCTACCCTTTGTTGTCGTCATTTGAAAAACATTAAACTTGTTGTTTTCCTATTGTCCCATAACATTGCATTCCCTCCACTTCTACCCTTTGTTGTCGTCATTTGAAAAATATTAAACTTGTTGTTTTCCTATTGTCCCCTAACAGTTCCAGCTTTTCCTACCACGCCTTGCCTCTCTGCTCACCACCCCACCTACTGCCTTGCTGTCCGAGCCCCCCGCTTTGCTGCCAACGTGATTCCAATCCCTCATTTGGTTGTCCCAACCCCCTATCCCATTTCAACCACCTACCTTTGCTCCCAACCACCTAGCCGATCTCAACAACCTAAAGGTTGAGCCCTAATGTGAGTTCGTGTCATGTTTGTTATAATTTTCTTTTTAAGTGTGTGTGATTGTAACCGCCTATTTGATTTTATGTAATAATATATGGTCCCATTTAAACCACCTACCTCGCTCCCCAACACATAGCTGTTCTTCACCACCTATAGTCTGAACCCTAACATGAGTTCATGTCATGTTTGTTGTAATTTCCTTTTTAAGTGGGTGTTATTTTAACTGCCTATTTTCTTTGGTTGTAATAATGTATGCTTTTCTGTTGAGAATTGGACCTTATTTGTAAATTGTTTTAATACCTTATTTAAGCCCTTGTTATGATTGAACAAAATATGTTTTTGAACATTCTTTCTTTTTGGTAATAGAGCCCTTACCCTAGTAGGCGCTCGATGAATCGGAATTGTCTTACGGAGACCCCACAACTCGGGCTCGTTGGAGATGCCATCTACTGAATTTAGTGCTCGGATGTGAGGAAATCGCATAGGGAGCTAACTAGGACACGAACGATGGGATCGACTAGAGGCGTGAACCCTCTCGAACGTGATACATTCGTGATTAGAGTTAACTGGGAAGGCAACAACGGGATTGCTGCATGGACCCCATGATACAATCATGATTATATCTAATCTGGGACGACACATTGTGATGACAGACTTGATAGGGTGGCCATGATGCAATACGTACATACGCAAAGTATCAAATTTGCGTGTGATATGTGTGATCTAGAATTAGATCCTTATGATTGAAGATGTTAGAAAACTGAGATAATGCAAGAGGTAAAATATTGGAGCCTCTAGGAAACATAGATCCTAATGTTTTGAAGGTTTTTGTCGGGGTCATCCAAGGAGCTAGCANCTTGTTGTTGGTAAGGGCATAGTGAGGGGTACCAATTATATGATTTTATTCAATATTTTGGTAAGCACATAGCGAGGGGTACCAATTATATGACTTTATTCAATATTTTACATATTTCTTTTGTTTCAGTGAATCTCTTATTCATTATTGTCATTATTCTCCAACTAAAATGTGTTGTATCTTTTTGTATTTCTAAGGTGATCTTCCAAGGAAGAGACGAGCTAGACGCTTACTACTGAAATGTGGCATAGGACTCTGATACTTGGACCGAGGGAACGAACTCAACTTTGACATCCATGATAGCGAGTTATGGAGTAGGAGAATCTAGGAGTGTAGAGGATGTGTTGTTGCTACACCACAGACGCATGAGACACTCTTTTTTAGCTTATTAAGTCAATTTTTTACTTCATTGTATGAAAAGATAAATAAAGAAAAATTTTTTTGTGATGCTTGTGAGTTTGATAAGCTTACTAACTCGTATATTACTTTTGGGAATACAAGTTCTAATATTTTTTACTTGATATAATCTAATGTTTGGGGATTTTTTTCTATAAGTTCTATGAATAATTATCGATATTTTGTGACCTTTATCGATTGCTTTTTTCATGTCAGTTATATTTGATGAAAAATAAAGGTGATGTGTTTGCTTGTTTTAAAGACTTTTACAAAGCAATTTATACTTAATATGATACAATAGTAAAGGTATTGAGCTTTGACAATGAAACATAGTATACCAACAAAATATTTGATGAATATTTGTCAGCCAACATGTCCAAACACACTCGCCCCAAATAGAGTAGCAGAGAGGCAAAATAGACACCTTCTAGAGGTAGCTCAAAGAATGACGATCCTAATGAATATCTCAAAGCATTTATGGGGGCAGGTAGTTTGGTCAGCTGCTCAATTGATCAATAGGATTCCCTCTAGGTTGCTGGATTGGAAGTCTCCTTGTCAGATGTTGAAAGAAGATAATTGCGGGGTCCTTCTATTGAAGGTGCTTAGATGTTTTGTGAGGGAAGATGGATCCCAGAGCTATGAAATGTGTGTTCGTAGGTTATTCAGCTATCCGAAATGGGTATGTCTACTGGAGTCCGATAGAGAAGAGACTGTGTGGGCATGAATGTATCATTTAGAAAATTTAAACAGTACTACACCCGGGAGGAGACCTTACCCTTCTGGGACTCACGAGATACTGGAGATATGAGCCAAGTCGGTGTGAGTTTCAATTTTGAGAGAGTAGTACATGTGATAGCGATGCCTTGTCTTGTTATGTAAGATGAACCAGTTGAGGAACCAAAAAATTAGGAGAGCGAACCTTGAGGTGATGGGATTCGGGTTGAAGGTGAGCTAAGGGTATATACATGGAGAATGAAACAAAATGAGGGAAAATTGCCTATAGTGCCACTTATGCCAGCAAGCCCCCCGACCCTCGCCAACTTTTGAGACAGTAATACCATTCACCTCCTACTTAGAATCCCCAAGTGATATGATTCCTCCTAACCCCACAACTTTAAAAAGGACCTCTTGCAGCAATGCGGAATATTCTTCCGGTTGTTTTTGGTGGGAACATGACATTGCCAACTTTGTTTCATATTCTAACATATCACATTTACATGGAGCATTCATTACATCATTGAACACTCTCTATACCTAAGTGTTGGCAGGTTGCTAAAGAGTATTCCAAGTGGAAAGCGAATATACATGAGTTTAAATCTCTCGATAAAAATCAAACATGTGAGATAATGCCACTACCAGAGGAGTTGTATTTGTAAAATGTTGTAATACCCTATTTAAGCCCATGTTTTGAATGAATTGATTAGCTTTTTGAGCAATTTTTTCTTTTTCTTCCTATTGTAATTTGGCTTAACTCCGGTATCGCTTAATTTCTCAAATCTGAAATTTAGGGGGAGAACTTGACTGAATATCAAATTTGGGACTTTCTTCAAGACACTCAAATTGAATCATACCATTTCACTCAAACAACTAGACCTAATTTTTCCACTCAACTAGCTTCACAAGATTGAGGCTGCCCTTTAGCAGATGTAATTAGTTAATTTACAAACTAAATAATTAAGGTTTCTGCTCATACAATTCAGTTATTTATTTCAATTACATAGCGTTTAAGTCCAACTCAATTTGAAACAAAATTTATCATCCACATGGATTTGCGCTCTTTTGATTGTCGGGAAGCTTCATATCCAGTTGTCCATAATTTCTGCTTCATTTTATGAGCATAATAAGATCAATCAACATTTTGAAGCAATTAGAGTTCTTCAGTTGTGTAGCAATTTCAGCACATTGTGCGGAAAATTCCAATTGCTGTTATTTTTTCATTTAGTTTGGATGCTCTTGACTTCTAAGTGGATATGATAGCACTCGTTCATTGTTTGTATTGTTAGAAAAACCTTCGTTTTCAGCATTCATTCTAAGGATTGAATATGGGACTGCATTAATGTTATCTGATATAGAATGTAGAACAGGTTATTGCGTAGAGCACCGGCTAGTTTTATCCTTATAGCCGTGAATGTTGGACCATTACATGCATCTATTCTTTCTAGATTTATTTGCTGCAAATAGCTCAAAAGTTTAAACAAAACCTCTCATTGCAAATGCAACCAATTTGTTGCATTTACTTTTCAGGGGCTTTGAGAAGTAAATGAATTAAAATTTGGGTTGATGTAGAGTATATTACAGCAGTTTTGCTGCAAATTAAGAACAAAATGCAATATTCCCTACACTCTGTTTGTCTTTACTATGAAGTAGCAGTTTTCCCTCCCACAATTCTTTTGCATGGTCTTATAAGTTACATTGCTTCTGCTAATTTAAATTACCTCACGTTGCCACTCTTCTCAATTTTGCAGGCAGATATAGAAAATCAAACTTTTAGGACTATGAAGAAGAAGCAGGAAGAAAAAGGAAAAGGCGGATCTTCACAAGCCGTGAATAATATATCATTTAATAAAAACCAACAATTATCAAGCCCTAGACTGCAAGCTTCAACTGTGAATCCTCTATCAACATTTCAATCCCAACCCTTGGAACAACCAAACACATCTCATCCTGTCATGCTCACAGATTACGGATATCCCACATATCAGTTACATGGTATGCCATTTCCCCCACAAATCCATCCAATAGGGAACCATCATAAGCCCATGCCTGGTGGTTTTAAAGCTCATCTAAATTTCTCGAAGCATCAAAAATCCGTCGTAACTGCTTCTAAACCATTGGGTATGACCCCTCGAGAAAAGATCGAAAAACTGAGACGAAGGCAGCAAATGCAAGCTATGCTTGCCATTCAAAAGCAACGAGAGCAATATAATCATCAAATCTCTTGTGCTGATGAAGCTCCCTCGATGGCCTATTTGCAAAATAACCAGAATCAGGGTCTAACCAAAACCACTGCTGTCGGGGAAGAGCATGCACGAAAGCTTTCATCATCAGATGCTAGCTGTCTAGCAGAACAAGATCAGTCTCAGATGATTTCTTCTTCGCTCGGCGACCGCTCCGTAGAAGAAACCATATATTATCAGCTACTAGATGCCATGGGAAAGGTTGGCAACTTCAGTTTCATATTGGTTGTGTCTAAGTTCCAAAATTGTCCATCGACTATTTACATAGAGTCTATAAAAGTGTGTTAAATTAGTCCCCAAACTCCTTTAATATTAGTTGGGATGGTTCCCAAGGAGGATATTTTAACCCCTATTAAAAAATCTTCGACAAATTTGACACTTTTAACCTCAAGAACTAAAATGCCCTTCAACAAATAGTCACAGTATCATTTTGACACTTTTCTCAATAATAATAATTATTATTATTTGAAATGCATAATGTTCCCTTTTGCAGTTGGACATGAATGTTAGGCTCAGCATTCGTGATAGCTTGTATCGTCTAGCCAGAAGTGCCATGGAAAGGCAAAAAAATAGTGACAGAAGCAGCACTAACAAGAGCAACCAGGAAGAAGACAAGATTTCTACAGACGAAGAATCAAACAACAAGAACAGGTATAACTTCTCAGATTCAAAAGAAGTACACATATCAACGAAGAACCATGAACCGAAATCCCATTCTCATTATTCTCCTTCCTCAATATGAATTCAGTCACATACTGTGAATTAATAGCATTATTCTCTGCAGATATTCGAGGTTGCTAGACTGTGAGGCAGTCACCAATCCTATTGACCGGATTGTCGCCCACCTTCTCTTTCACAATCCTTCTGGGTCATCTGTTATGCCCATGGCAGATGCAGGTATGTCCATGGCAGCCACTTCTATGTGACCCCGAGAATCCATTAAAAACTGGATGGTTTATCTTGTAAATTACTTGGCAGCCTCACACTAATTAATTTGAAGCAAAGTCTATGAAGAGGTGTGAGAAACAAACTACACATTCAAATATGAACTGAGGGAAGTTCCCATTGTTATTTTCTAACAAATGTCATTCCATTTCCTTCTTGTTTGTTGATTCCTGGTTTTCCTTCAATGTGAAGAAGTCGTGTCGAGTCTATGTTTATCCAAGTCTATACATATAGCCTCTGTATAGTTTACTTGTACGTGTATCGTCTATGGTTGTCTTAGTGGTCGTGCTAATTACTTCTGTAAAACTTAAATAAAGCACCAAATTGTTGCTTTTGAAGGAGAAAACAATAAGCCGTCGATCGCTAAGATGATGAAATTTTTGTTCCGCTTGTCCCAGTGTATGTATACAGCTATTTTAGTTGGAAGAAATTTGCAATTTGACAATTTTAGATTGTTTTTATTTTACTAATGATTAAATTATGTTGTATAACCATTATTATCATATAAGCGAATCATAGGGACAGGTTCAATATTTTTTATAATATGAAATGTACCATGATGGAATATCTTACATATTGGGTAGAGGGTTGGATGGATTTGAAACTTGTGATGCTGGTATCAAGGATTTGATGAGTTTGTCATGCCGCATTACAAGAGTATATATTATGTTTGATTATTTGAAGTGGAAAACATTATGAAAAGTTGACTTTTTATGCCTCATGATAGTTATGTTTGACAAATATGCTTGTTATTTTATTTATTTGTTGAAATATGATAAAAAAAAAACTTTCATTTTGTATGAAAATGACCTTGGTATGATTATATTTTGGTTGAACAATTCTGCCTAAGCAACCGATCGTTCTCCTTACAAATATCGTCAACATTTTGTATGTGATTAGAAAGAATGCCGCAATGATTTACTTGATCTTTGTCAAGAGAAGCTCCAAAGCTTCTTGAATTATGCTCAACATTTGTCCAAATCCAATTCAAAAGTTAGTTAAATAGTTAGTAACCTTGCTTTTAGTTACTGTGAACACATGAGGCTACGATAGTGCTATGTTATTTTGACGATCACATATATTTTGGTTGAGACAATTATTGACTTTGATACTAATTTATTTGATTAATTAAAACAATTATATTATTTTAATGTTATTTTGTAAGAGTATTAAATAATGAAAAATTTAAAAATTGCAAATGCCAATATACCAAAACATGCTTATTTCTACGCTAGTCCCCTAAATTCAAGGTTTGCCAACAAACTTTACTTCTTCAAGTTGGAAAACATAAGCTCTCTCTTACATGGGTGGTACACTCAATTTAAATAAAATATGACTTCTACTAAACCAATTGGCTTAGATAAAAATATATATATATATATAATGAAATAAACATAATTTTATGGGTTATACAAACTCAAATAATCTTATAAAACAATGAACTAAAAATAATTTTAGGTCAATTTTTAAAGTATTCTTAATCCCCTCACAACTAACAAATAGAAAATAATTTTGCTCAATTTAAAATATATTTATAGTGTGGCTTATGTAAAGGATGTTATTATGATTTTCAGTTAAAATAATTAAGCTCCCTTTTTCACTGATGTTTCTTAATATTTATTATATTTTGAATGTAGATCTATATTAAAATTAATTAACTTGCTTGTAAATTTATGAATTGAAGAATTTAACCACATGACTTAATCTACAATGCTCAAATACTATTTCATCCAAAAATAAGACTTCTATAAAGGATAAAATAAATTAAGAGTAGCAAATAAATATTTTAAGTGAAGAGAAACAAACACAAATGTTTTAAGAAATTTTGCTTGATTGAGTGCATAAAGGCTTCCAAACGAATGAATACAATCATGTAAATATATAGAGCACTTGAAATGAAAATTTGAACTTCTCTCATTAAGATTTTCACATGAAAAGAAAGAAAAAAAAAGAAGAGCATATGATGGCATTTTTAGAATTAAGAGCACTTCATAAAGAAATTGAGGCTATTTATAACCAAAGGATAATT
>JXCR01119451.1:9691-35807 GCA_002079205.1 Phalaenopsis hybrid cultivar | reverse complement strand
GGCTCAACCAATTCAAATCACCATTTCACAAATCTCAAGAAAAGGAGAAAGACAGAGAAAACAACTCAGAACTCATGGGGAAGNAACTACAACAAGTAAATAAACTTATCTCTAATTTCTCCCCAAGAAAACTCCTCGAAGTTCCTCTGAATCTCTCCTTTCTTTATNAATTTATATATAAAAGCAAAGTCATACAAACTACAACAAGTAAATAACACTTATATCTAATTCCTCCCCAAGCAAATTCCTCAAAATTCCTTTGAATCTTTTTCTCNCCAATTCAAATCACCATTTCACAAATCTCGAGACAAGGAGAAAGATAGAGAAAACTACTCAGAACTCATGGGCAAAACACAACCNCACAATTTAGACACTCTAGTAAACTCTCTACACACTAATGGAACCTTTCTAACCTCCAGGACCTCCAGGCTCCCTTTAATTTTTTGTCAAAATCTTCTTTTAAAATTGTGGATGAGCTTTCCCAAGAGTNAATTCATATATAAAATCAAAGTCATACAAACTACAACAATTAAATAACTTATCTCTAATTTCTCCCCAAGATCACTCCTTGAAGTTCCTCTGAATCACTTCCTTTCTTTACAGCACGCCGAATTCCTCTTCGAAGTAGCAAGGAGGAAGAAATCTCTCAATTTCCTTCCACTCTTACAATCTCTCAAATAATTCCCACAAATTGTTACACTCTAATGGAAATTCTATACACTAATGGTAACCTCCAAGGCCTCTAGCACACTATAGACTCCGTAGACTTCTTCTATTTTCGACCAAAATGTTCTTTTAAAGTTGTAGATGAGCTTTCCCAAGAGTTACCTAAGCATCTCTTCAAAATTTGGCCTTATCCAAAGCTTGAGTAGGCATAACCGTTGATCTCGCCGTCAGCAGCCTCAAGGGCAGCGTCGGCGGGCTTCTAGATAATTTTTGTCCTGTAGTCTCGGGGAAATCTCGCCGTCGGTGACCTAGTTTAAATCTTTNTCGAAGCAGCAAGGAGGAAGAAATCTCTCACTTTCCCTCCACTCTTACAATCTCTCGAAGAATTCCTCACAAGTAGACTCTCTACACACTACTGGTGCTCTTGGACGTTGTTCTAACCTTCTAACTCCTTGAACTCTTGAGCCTCTTATGAGCCTCTCCTAAGCCTCTCTTGAGCCTCCCCTTTCTAATTTTCGGCCAAATTCTTCTTTTAAAGATGTAGAAGAGTTTTCTCAAGATTTTCCTAAGCATCCCTCCAAAAATCATCCACATTCAATGCAACTTTGGACATAACCGCCGACCTTGCCGTCGGCGGCCTCGAGGGCACCATCGGCAGGCCTTCTAAATTATTTAATCTAAAGTCTCCATAAGTTCTCTCCGTCGGCGCCGTTGGTCTCGTCGTCGGTGCCATTGGGCTCGCCGTCGACGCCCTAGTTCAAATCTTCACATTTGGTCCTTTTCGCTCCAAATTCGCTCATTTTTTCATATTTTTGCTTTAATGACCATAATTCATCATACCTGCAACAAAACATCAAAAATACCTTTCTTTAAAGTGTTATATCATCAAAAACAGTGTAAAATATGTACAAAAATCTCAATATATTTTCCTTTGGTCAAAATTCCCCAAACTTAACTATTACTTGTCCTCAAGTAATTTTAGTACTATATAAAAGTTATCATCTATTGTAGTAAACTTTTAATTCAGAAATACTATAAGTTTGATTTAAATAAATACCATAGTGAGATTTTAGAGAAAAAACAAGTAATTGAATTAACTCTGTAGCCACAAGATTATATAGTCATCAAGTTTAAGAGTTCTAGTTTTCTTTTCATTAACTCCGTAGGCACATGCTTATACCATAGTGAAATTTTTAGAAAAATTTCAAGTAATTAAATTAACTCTGTAGGTACAAGACTATCTAGTCATCAAGTTTAAGAGTTCTTAGTCTTCTATTCATTTCAAGAATGACTATATGTTGTAATATTAAGTCACTTAGAATATTCAGATGATAGAAACTTCATAAGAAAACTACTAGTAAAAAAAATCTAAAGCATAAATATAAGTTCAGGAATGTATTTAAGTTTTCCCTTTAGGTAGGTCCAGTGAAACCAATTTTTAGATTAGGCATCTCCAAGCTTCTCCTCACTTTCACATTTTTTTTTTCTTTCTTTTCTCTTTTTCATTTGGATTGCTTTCAATCCTATATATTTTTCTTTTTTTTTTTCTTTCTTTTCTCTTTTTTCATTTGGATTGTTTTCAATCCTATATATTTTTTCTTTTCATTTCAGTTCTTTTCTTTTCTCTTTTTCATTTGGATTGCTTTCAATCCTATATATTTTTCTTTTCTTTTCAGGGTTTTTTCTCAATCCTTTCTTTTTCCTTTTTCAAGTGAGGATTATTATATCTGGATAGTCTTTAATGATTTTGAACATCACATTTCTTTTGCTAAATTTGAAACTCAAAGCATTCATTTACCTTATAAATATTTTATAACTTTTACATCATTGAGCCCCAATATTTTCTTCTCAAATGAATTTCCTGATTCTTAACACTTCAAAATATAGTTTCATTTACTTTAAATAGTTAATTATAGTCTTATTCTCTTATAATAAATGTCTTAATCTACAAAATTAATTTTCATTACAAAAATATTCTTTTAAATCTACCATATTATTTAAATATATATATAATATAGTTACCTGAATTAAATTCACTACATAAAATCATATTAATAATTTTTTAAAAGATTTAAATTGAGAACATCTAATAGTTAATATTTTTCTTCCCTCCCCCAAACTTAAATTTGTCAATATGAAATGATACAGGTGAAATAAAAAATTCTAAATATAAATCATACCTCAGTATTTTAGGCATTTTCATCTTTCTGAAATTTTTTGCAGTCCTTCTCAAAATTTCTACTTCACCTGGTCTGTAACATTAGGAACTTTCTATGCATATAAATCATTAGAGAATTTGTTGGGTAATAAAATTTTGAAATAAGTGCAAAACTAAACATTATACAAACACAATATTTTGCTAACACATCCACAATACTAAACAAAATAATTACAATTAAAATGACATCACATTACAATTTAACAAATTTCAACTACCACACCAAACAATTATAACAAAAATTAAAATTATCCAATTGTAACATAAAAATAAAAATGACATCACATTTATTTAACAAATTTCAACTACCACACCAAACAAATTATAACAATAATTAAAATTATCCAATTACAACATAACAATAAAAATGAAAGTACAAACACACACAAACATCTATTTCTATTACAAAAATTTCAAAAATAAAAGTAAAAGTACATCAACTACGATCAAATGTCAAAATCCCAAACTATTTCTTTGTCTCCTTAGTCAGCAGGTGGATTGGGCTGATACTGAGTATATCGGGGTCATTCAGGAAAAGTAACATTAGACTCACCTCTGTAGTGTCGGGCCTGAGCTTCGTAGTAAGCTATCTCAAAATCTGAATGCCTCTGTAGGTACTCACTATCATAATCATGTCTATGTTCTAAAACTCTAATTCTTTCATTTATTAACTCTATACTCTTTCGTTGCAAGGTCAACTCATTCATTAAATCAGTCAGGATAGGGGAAATAGAAGGTGGAAGGTCATAACTAGTAGAGGGGATATCTCTACTAGTAGAAGGTTCTTGACTCTTACTCCCAGTTGTCCATTTTTCGTGGGATACATATGTCTTCAAATTAGCTTTACTAATGGGTTTCATAGGGTAAACCCATTCCTCATCATCTCCAGCTTCCACTCCAGAAAGTTGGCAAAGTGCATAAATGAGGCCAGGATGTCCTAGACCTCTACTTGTTTCACTCCTTGTTGTGGTCAATATATTCTTAAAAATGATTCTCCCCACATTTACATTTCTATTATTCTGAATACAGAAATTCAGAATAGCTCTTTCTCTTGTTACCTCACTATGGTGATAAGTCGGTAACAGATTAGAGGAAATAAAATAGTGTCACGCTTTAGATGTGGCATTTAACATGGAAGCAGAAAAATTTACACATTCTCGTTGCTTAATCTTCCATGTTCCTTTCCCATCAGTGAGAAAGTTGATCACATCATTCAGTGGCCCTTCCATGATACTGAAGGTTTCATAGTGGCAATTATAGGAGTCTGAGACTTCATAAAAGGAGTTAATGCGGCCGGCACTAAATTCAACAGAAAATCCCCGCACTTGAATGATTTCGTCCTCAGCATAGAACACGTTAGCATAAAACTCTTTTACAATATTTGTAGCAGCCTTATTAGTGGTATAACAGAAGTTTTCTCACGTCCGCTTGGTAATAGCTCGTTCAATTTCTCCTCCCAAACTCTCAAAAACTAGATCTTGTATACATTTCTTTCTTCAAACACTGAAGTAAACCTTGATTGAGCCTTCGCATTGACGAAGCGAGAATCATCAAACTCAAGTCCCCTCTTTTGTAGTGGAGCCATTTCAATCTAATCAAAATTATAGAAAAATTCCAAAATATATTTCAAATATGCAAATAATGGCTTCCAAGAGTGATTCTAAGAGTTCAAAACTAAATTCCATGAATTTCTTCTCAATATTTTTTTTACATTCTCAAATTTTTCGAATCTTCTCAATGTGGAAGAAATTCATGGTGAAAATCAAATATTTTTAGTTTAGAGTGAAGCTCTTACCAAGAGTTCATCAAATTCGGTGTCTAAATGTTTTGAAATCGCCCCCAAATCCAAGATCTCTCAAGCCCTAGATCGAAATTGCATTTTTTAAAGGAAGAGAATGATGAATAGTGGCAGTTGACTGGTCAAAATCGCGGTTAAATGTGTTTTTTCAGGATCTCGCCGTCGGTGGGGTCTTCGGCGCCGTCAGCGAGCTCTATTAAATTAATATCCTAAGTCTCGGGAAAAGTTCGCCATCGGTGAGCTCTATTAAATTGGTTCAATTTCCATATTTTTGCAATTTTGATCAATTTCAAGCATCAACGACATCCGTTCAATCATTATAGACATAATTTTAAGTGATTAAATGATGTACTTATCACAAATAAACATTCACAACACAAAACATCACAATTATATATAAATTCCAATTGTTACAATACACGTTACAAGACACACCTAAGTTTGGTATTTTCTCAACCTTAATACATCAATTATGTGTCGCAATCCAAGCCATAACACTTAAAATGTTGAAAACAAACATCCTATGCTCAGTCTCAACTATACAGAGATATAAAAGCAAAATTCTAAAGCAAAGCAAACATAAAGTTCGAACCAAATAACACACATAGACATACAGGTAGCAATGTAAGTCTACTATTCTTCAGATTCAATGCTAGATTCTCCTCTGAGATCACCCATTGATTGCACATGAACGAAGAGGTTATAGAAGGGTTGGTATGGAAATTCTTCAGTAGAGTCCTCTTCTATCACTTTCATCCTTCTCATCAGTCATATCAAACTTCCTTTGATATGTCCAGAGTGATCAAAATGTTCTTTCATCCTCCAGTCTAAATGATCGAAGAAATCAGAGATATTATTAATAGTATTCATCATATTTTGTACCTGTTTCTCCAATTTCTTGATTCTGCGCAGGATCACTAGTGTCTTGTCCGGAACTAAAGGTTGAATAGGAAGTGAATTCTGAGATGATTGATCTCCAATAATAGTCATATCATTTTCATCTTCATTGGCTGGGAATCTCTCAGTTGGGTCCAAAGGCTTCCAAGCTAGAAGTACCTTTTCCCAATTTTCATAAGATACTTGGAATTGACTGCAAAGTAAGAAAATTGTGGAAGGATGTTCAAGCCCATAAGTTGATCCATGAACGATCAGGCCCAAAAAAAACTTCACAACTATAGATCCAATATCGATCAGCAGTCCTATTTGGATGCAGTAATTTAGAATAGCACTTTCCTTAGAAACTTTACCGATCCTCATCGCTGGTAACAATTTTACAGAAATGAAGAAGTGCTAATGTTTAGAAACGGGGTTCAGAAGTGTTGCAGAAAAACTAACATGCCCGTTTTCTCTCAATTCCCAGTCTTAAGTTTCGTTCGTTAAATATTGATAAATTTCATTCATCAGATTTCTTGTCAGGACAAAGTTGGAATAAGGGCAGACAAGAACGTTGTCGATCATATATAATTCATTGATCCATGCAGGAGTAAAAGTTATCCATCTACCTCGCACATAGACGACTCCCTGGTTGATTCCATGCAAATTAGCATAAAATTCCCTCACTACAAGAACAACTACGGCGGTTGTCGTATAGCACAACACTTCCCATCTTCGTCGCACAATCATTTCTTCAATTGTCGTTGATGGATTGTTCAATCCTCGATTTAAGAATCCTCGTTCCTTGATTAATCTTTTCTTTATCAGTACCTTGTTGAAGATTCGCTGCGCATCCGCACTAATGAACTTTCTCCGGTTGAACACTCGCATTCTATGGTTTTCAGGGGAATTGGATGCCATAGGGATGAATTTAGTGGAGTTTCACTTCATTTTTTGGGAAATATGAACTTAGGAATCGAATTTGGAAGTTTAAAAGGATTAACTCCCGCAAAAAATTGCCCATTCACACTCCAGAAACTGCCGTCCCGCCGGTCTCACCGTCGGTGGCGTCGAGGGTGTCGTCGGTTGTGTCGAGGGCGTCGTCGGCGAGCCTTTAGAATTTAATTGCATGGACTCTCGAGAAAAACCCATCGTTGGCGGCGTCGATGGCGCCGTCGATGCCTAAGGCAAAAATTGCACAGTTTCGCTCTGGTCCCAATGCGTTCCAATTTTCTTTATGGATCCAATTTTTATGATGATTCAAGGGTAAATAAGAGTAGCAGAGTCTAATACTACCAAAAACTAACGATAGTTTCAAATAAAAATACTATAATCACAAAAAATAAAGATAATTATGAGTTGCCTCCCATAAAGCGCTTGGTTTAATGTCGTCAGCCCTACATATTTATTATTCAGGTTGACTGATCATTAAAACCTCTTTAAAATTTGGTCTTTTACCCTCAAAATACGGTTTTAATCGGTGTCCATTTACTTTAAATCTATTTCCAGTCTTCTGATCTTCAATTTCAACAGCTCAATAAGTTTAAACTTGAGTCAAAGTAAAGGTTCCCAACCAATGAGACTTCAATTTCCTAGGGAATAACTTCAGCCTTGTATTGTAAAGCAAAACTTCTTGTCCTGGCTCAAATTTCTTCTGGTTAATCTTCCGATCATACCATAACTTTAGTTTCTCCTTATAAATTTTGTCATTATCATAAGATTCATTTCTTAATTCTTCCAATTCATTCAATTGTAGCAATCTCTTCTTACCAGCTTCTTTCAAATTATAATTGAATTATTTAATCGCCCAATATGCTTTATGCTCCAATTCTACTGGTAAGTGACAAGTTTTTCTAAAAATCAGCCTATAAGGAGTCATTCCAATAGGAGTTTTATAAGTAGTCCTGTAAGCTCATAATGCGGTATCCGTTTTAGTGAATCAATCTACTCTACTAGGGTTTACAGTCTTTTCAAGTATTTGTTTAATCTCTCTATTAGAAACATCAACTAATCCACTAGTTTGAGGGTGATGGGCAGTAGAGATTCTATATAATATTAAATTTTTCTGCCAATCTCTGAATATATTTATTCCTAAAATGGGATCCTCCGTCATAATATTAAATTTTTCTACCAATCTCTGAATATATTTATTCCTAAAATGGGATCCTCCGTCAGGGATAATTATTGTCAGCATTCCGTATTTAGTGAAAATATTTTTCATTAAAAATCTTGAAACACCTTTAACGTCACAACAAGGTAAATCTTGTGCTTCAATCTACTTTAAAACATAGTCTACTGCAATTCATATGTATAAGTTCCCAACTGAAGGAATAAATTGTCTCATGAAATCTTATCCCCAAACATCAAAGATCTCGACCTCTAACATGAAATTCAGAGGCATTTCATTTCTACTTAGATATATTGCCTACTCATTGACATCGATCACAAGTTTTTATGGATCTATAAACATCTCTAAAGATAGTAGGCTAATAAAATCCAGCTTGTTAAATTTAATAAGTAGTTTTATCAATCCCAAAATGTCGTCTAAATTCAGAATCATAACTTTTCTGAATGATTAGATCAAATTCTTCATAAGGTACATATCTTCTCATAATAAGATCCTTACATTGTTTATATAAATAAGGCTCATCCCAAAAATATGCTTTTGCATCATGAATGAATTTTCTTTGTAGTTGCAATGTCAGCATAGATGAAAAAATATCACTTATAATATAATTAATAATATCAGTATACCATGGTATTTTCTACTCATTAAAATTATAAAGTTGTTCATCAGGGAAATTGTCTGTAATTTCATTGTCAGTGTTTGATAATTCATGATTTTCTAATTTCGACAAATGATCAGCAATTTGATTATCAGTTCCCTTTCTATCAATCACCATAAGATCAAATTCTTGCATCAAAAGTATCTATCTTATTAACCTTGGTTTGACATCCTTCTTTTGCATATTTAATAGCAGAGTGATCAATGTGCACAACACATTTAGTCCCAATTAAATAAGATCTAAATTTGTCTAAAGCATGCACAATGTCCAGTAACTCTTTTTCAGTAACAGTATAATTAATTTGAGCAAATTAAGATTAGCGTAGTATATAACTTTAAAAATCTTTTCATACCTTTGTCCAAGAACAGCTCCAATAGCACAATCACTAGCATCACACATCAGTTCAAATGGTTTCTCTCGGTTAGGTGAAACTATAATAGAGGCTGTGATTAATTTTTTCTTTAATAACTCAAAGGCATTTAAATAATTTTTAATTCAAATTTCTTGTCCTTTTCTAAAAGTTGGCATAGAGGTTTAGTAATTTTTGAAAAATCTATAATAAAACAGCTGTGATTAATTTTTCCTTCAATAACTCAAAGGCATTTAAACAGCTTTCAGTAAATTCAAACTCTTGTCATTTTCTAAAAGTTGGCATAGAGGTTTAGTAATTTTTGAAAAATCTTTAATAAAATGCCTGTACTCCTTTTCTAAAAGTTGGCATAGAGGTTTGGTAATTTTTGAAATATCTTTAATAAAACGCCTGTAAAATCCACATGTCCAAGAAAACTCCTAACGTCTCTTACATTAGTAGGAGGTGTTAGTTTAGATATAACTTGAATTTTTGCAGGGTCTGTCGAAGAAAACTTCTAACTTCTCTTACATTAGTAGGAGGTGTTAGTTTAGATATAACTTGAATCCAAGAAAACTCCTAACTTCTCTTACATTAGTAGGAGGTGTTAGTTTAGATATAACTTGAATCGTTACTCTAACTTCTCTTACATTAGTAGGAGGTGTTAGTTTAGATATAACTTGGATTTTTGTAGGGTACTCCTAACCTCTCTTACATTAGTAGGAGGTGTTAGTTTAGATATAACTTGAATTTTTTCAGGGTTTGTTTCCATACCATCTTCCAAAATTTTATGCCCTAACACAATTCCTCCTGCAACCAAAGTTCTTTCGCATAACTCCAAAACATTTTCAAGATAATTTAAGCATGCGTCAAATGATGTTCTAAATACAGAGAAATCATCCATAAATACTTTCAATCCATCATCAATTAGCTTATTAAATATAGAAATCATACATCTCTAGAATGTTGCAGGTGCATTACATAATCCGAAAGACATTCTTCAAAAAGCAAAAGTTCTAAAAAGGACTAGTAAATGTTGTCTTTTCTTGATCCTCAGGAGCAATAGAAATTTGGTGATAACTGGTATATCCATCTAAAAAATAAAAATATTTGTGCCCAGCAAGTCTATCTACTATTTAGTCTAAAAATGGTCAAGGGATGTGATCTTTCCTAGTGGCAGTGTTTAATTTTCTATAATCAATGTAAATACGTCACCCAGTAACTTGTCTGATAGGTATTAAGTCATTATTCTCTTTTGTTTCAACAGTCACTCCTCCTTTCTTAAAAACACAATGAATTAGACTTACTCAAGCACTGTCTANCTGGTATATCCATCTAAAAAATAAAAATATTTGTGCCCAGCAAGTCTATCTACTATTTAGTCTAAAAATGGTCAAGGGATCGATCTAAATATTTGTGCCCAGCAGGTCTATCTACTATTTGATCTAAAAAGGGTAAAGGGAAGTGATCTTTTCTGGTGGCAGGTGTTTAATTTTCTATAATCAATGTAAATACGTCACCCAGTAACTTGTCTGATAGGTATTAAGTCATTATTCTCTTTTGTTTCAACAGTCACTCCTCCTTTCTTAAAAACACAATGAATTAGACTTACTCAAGCACTGTCTAAAATAGGATATATAATTCCAGTGTCTAACCATTTCAAAATTTTATTCTTAACTACTTCTTTCATCATTGGATTTAATATCCTTTATGGATCAACTCTTGGTTTAATTGTTCATCTAGTATAATTATGTGCATACAGATCGAAGGACTGATTCCTTTAATATGAGCTAAGGTCCAACCAAAAGCTTTCTTATATCTTTTTAATATATCTAACAATCTTTGCTCTTGCAAATCATTTAATTCTGAAGATTTAATAACATGTAGTGTAGATGAGTCTCCCAGAAACACATACTTCAAGTGGTTAGGCAATATTTTCAACTTAAGTTCAAGTGGTTTTATAATTAACGGAACTAGATTCTTATCAGCATTTTCCATAATATCCAACATCTCAAATCTTCCCTGAACATAATCTAATTCTTCATTTTTATTTCATCCAAAATAACTTCATCACTATCTTCAAATTGTTCTTTCTTTTCAAAATGTTCCTTAAAATGCTCATTCAATATATGTTCACTAATTTCTATGCGAAAACATTCATTATCTCTTCCAACAACAGGGTATTTCATAGATTTCGCAATGTTAAAAGTCACTTCTTGATCGTTAACTCTCATAGTTGATTCTCCCTTTTGAACATCTATCATAGCTTTTTTAGTAGCTAAAAATGGTCTGCCTAAAATGATAGGTATTTCTTTTTCTTCCTCCATATCTAAAAGAATGAAATCCACAAGAAAAATAAATTTATCAACTTTTACTAACACATCTTTTATAACTCCCTTAGGATATGTAACTGAACAATCCGTTAACTGAAGAGTTACAGAAGTAGGTGAGACTTCTCTTAATCCTAATCTTTTGAAAATTGATAGAGGCATAAGATTAATGTTGGCTCCCAAATCACATAAAGCTCTTCCACAAAATTTTTCAACGATAGCACACGGTATAGTGAAACTACCAAGATCTTTTAATTTTTCAGAAAGCTTTTTCTGAATAATTGCACTAAACTCTATGCTAAGTGCAACAGTTTCATTATCAAACTTCCTTTTCTTGTTCAGAATATCTTTCATAAATTTCACATAATTGGGCATTTGCTCTAAGGTTCAGAATATCTTTCATAAATTTCACATAATTGGGCATTTGCTCTAAAGCTTCTACGAAGATTAATTGCACTACACTCTTCGCTAAGTGCAACAGCCTCATTATCAATGAACTTCCTTTTCTTGTTCAAATTGCACTGCACTCTTCGCTAAGTGCAACAGTTTTGTTATCCGTGAACTTCCTTTTCTTGTTCAGTATATCTTTCATAAATTTCACATAATTGGGCATCTACTCTAAAGCTTCTACGAAGGGAATGTTTACATCTTTCATAAACTTCACATAATTGGGCATTTGCTCTAAAGCCTCTACGAAAGGAATATTTACTGTTAATTTCTTAAGAATTTCTATAAACTTGGCTACACTCTTTACTAAGTGCAATAGTTTCATTATCCGTGAACTTCCTTTTCTTGTTCAGAATATTCACATAATTGGGCATTTGCTCTAAAGCTTCTACGAAGGGAATATTTACCGTTAATTTCTTAACAATTTCTAAAAACTTGGAAAATTATTTATTCTCTTTGTGTTGCTTCAATCTTTGAGAAAACGGTGGTGGAGGTTTCTCCACAGTAATTTTAATTAGTGTAAGTGGATATTCTAATTCTGGGTATTCATGATACTTTTCTTTTTTTGTATCCACTTTCTTTTTTTCAGTTTCTGTTTATTTCTGTACTATTGTTTCCAATTCTTTCCACTTCGTAATTGTATTGCTTTTATTTGTTCTTTTCCTTGATCTTTAGGATTTAGTTCCACAGTACTAGAAAAAGTTCCTAATATTCGGTTACTAAGCGCAGTAGCGATATGCCCTAATTGATTTTTAATATTTGTAATAGCAATTCCTTGAATTTGTAATTGATTTCCTTGATTCTGCAATTGTTGACACATGTTTAATATCATATCTTCCATAGACAACTTTTTTTCCTTAATTTGAGTGTTTCTGTTAAATCTTGATAAGAAGGTCTATAATTAATATTTCCTTGGTTGGATGAATTTCCTAATGGGTTCACTGGGTTGTTTACCCGTTGTTGATTTGTAGAGGAATTATTATTCCAATTAAAATTTGGATAATTCTTCTAATCTGCAAAGCTAACATAGATATTGCATAAGAATCATGGATACTAGTTGCTCTTTTAGGATTTACCTTTTCAGAAGGCCATTGAAAATCTTTGGTAACCATCTCTTAAATAAATATGCCTCACAAAAAGTTTTGACATTAAAGAACCACCAGCCGCAACATCATAATCGATCTAAGAGATCCCACTAATCCATTATAAAAAGTTTGAATTATCAACCAATCTGGTGACAATCAATCTAAGAGATCCCACTAATCCATTATAAAAAGTTTGAATTATCAACCAATCTGGTAACAAATGAATAAGCCTCATCAAAAGGTTTTGACATTAAAGAACCACCAGCCGCAACATCTATATTTTCTCTTCTATTAATGAATAAGCCTCATCAAAAGGTTTTGATATTAAAGAACCATCAGCCGCAGCATCTATCATCAAAGAGATCCCACTAATCCATTATAAAAGGTTTGAATTATTAACCAGTATGGTAACGAATGATGGGAGATCCCACTAATCCATTATAAAAAGTTTGAATTATCAACCAATCTAGTAATGAATGATGAGAACATATCCCACTAATCCATTATAAAAGGTTTGAATTATTAACCAGTCTGGTAACGAATGATGAGGGTATCAAAAGGTTTTGACATTAAAGAACCACGAGCCGCAGCATCTATAATCGATCTAAGAGATCTTAATCCATTATAAAAAGTTTGAATTATCAACCAATCTGGTAACGAATGATGAAGGCACTTCCTAAGATTATAAAAAGTTTGAATTATCAACCAATCTGGTAACGAATGATGAGGGCACTTCCTAAGAATATAAAAAGTTTGAATTATCAACCAATCTGGTAACAAATGATGAGGAACTTCCTAAGAAGATCTTTAAATCTCTCCCAAGCTTCATATATCGACTCTCCATCAATTTGAAAAACGATGTTATGTCATTTCTAAGTTTAGCAGTTTTGGATGGAGGAAAATATTTGGATAAAAATTTCTGTGAAAGTTTTCCCCAAGTTCTAATAGATCTCGGTGCTAAAAAATTTAATCACATCTTAGCCTCATCCCTAAGTGAAAAAAGAAAAAGTCTAAGTCTAACAACATCGTTTGAAAATCTGTCATATTTAAAGGTATCACACAGTTCTAAGAAACTAACGAGGTGTAAATTAGGATCTTCATTTGGTGTACCTCTAAATTTATTTTTTTATATATGCGATGTGTAAATTAGGATCTTCATTTGGTGTACCTCCGAATTGATTATTTTGTACCATTTAGATAATAGCAAGTTTAAGCTCAAATGAATTAGCAACTACATCAGGATTTTGGATAGATGAGTGAATTTCATCTGCTTTAAGCTCAAATGAATTAGCAGCTACATCAGGATTTTGGATAGATAACTGAATTTCATCTGCCGTAGGATTTGCATAGTCTCTTAAGGGTCTTGGTTCGGATCTTCATTTGGTGTACCTCCGAATTGATTGTTTTGTACCATTTGGATAATAGCAAGTTTAAGCTCAAATGAATTAGCAACTACATCAGGATTTTGGATAGATGAGTGAATTTCATCTGCTTTAAGCTCAAATGAATTAGCAGCTACATCAAGATTTTGGATAGATAAGTGAATTTCATCTGTTATAGGATTTGCATAATCTCGTAGGGGTCTAGGTTGGTGTTGATTTTCTATTCCTTGATTGTTCACGTTGTTTTCCATTATGTCAGAATTTCTAGGTTCTCTTCTCAGTCTTCTAATTTTTCTAATAGTGCGTTCTAATTCAGAATCATTGGGTATAAGATTTTTAGGTCCAACTTTACGAATATAATTTGAAATCAGTACACAGAAAAATAATTAACTAAATATGAAAATGAGTTGCAATTTCAGTAAAGATTTTCTAATAGTCCTAACTTGTCTGTTACTCTAATTATGATTCTTGTTTACTCCCCGGCAACGGCACCAAAAAACTTGACAGTGACTTTATATATGCTTTAAAATACAAGTATTTAATACTGCTGCTAGAAGATTTAATTCCCCGGTAACCGCACCNAAGAATGTCTATAATTAATATTTCCTTGGTTGGATGAATTTCTTAATGGGTTCACTAGGTTGTTCGCCCATTGTTAATTTGTAGCAGAATTGTTATTCCAATTAAAATTTGGGTGATCCTTCCAACCTGGGTTATAATAGTTCGAATAAGGGTTGTTGGGTCTATTAATAGCATTCAAAGTCTCATACGGATGATTCTTCCAACCTGGGTTATAATAGTTCGAATATGGGGTTGTTAGGTCTATTAATAGCATTTAAAGTCTCATATGAAAGTTGAACATCCACAAATTGCCCAGATGAATTCTCTTCCATCATAGTGTTGGAGAATAATTCATCCCATAATGATCTAATTTCTTTGATATTGCAGCAATCTACGAAGCAAATAATTCATCCCATAATGATCTAATTTATTTTATATTATAGTAATCTGCGAAGCTAACATAGATATTGCATCAGAATCGTGGATACTAGCTACTCTTTTAGGATTTACCCTTTCAGAGGGCCATTAAAAATTTTGGTAGCCATCTCTTCTATTAACGAATAAGCCTCATTAAAAGGTTTTGACATTAAAGAAGCACCAGTTGTAGCATCTATAATCAATCTAAGTGATCCCACTAATCCATTATAAAAAGTTTGAATTATCAACCAATCTGGTAACGAATGATGAGGGCAGTTCCTAAGAAGATCTTTAAATCTCTCCCAAGCTTCATATATAGCAGTTTTGGATGGAGCAAATATTTGGATAGAAATTTCTGTGAAAGTTCTCCCCAAATTCTAATAGATCCTGGTGCTAACAAATTTAACCACATCTTAGCCTTATCTCTAAGTGAAAAAGAAAAAAAGTCTAAGTCTAACAGCATCGTTTGAAACTCTGTCTTATTTAAAGGTAGCACACAGTTCTGAAAAAATAGCAAGGTGTAAATTAGAATCTTCATTTGGTGTACCAACGAATTGATTGTTTTGTACCATTTGGATAATAACAAGTTTAAGCCCAAATAAATTAGCAGCTATATTAGGATTTTGGATTGATAAGTGAATTTCATTCTTGGTAGGATTTGCATAATCTTGTAGGGGTCTAGGTTGGTGTTCATTTTCTATTCCTTGATTGTTTACATTGTTTTCCATTGTATCAGAATTTTTAGGTTATCTTCTCAGTCTTCTATTTTTTCTAACAATGTGTTCTAATTCCAAATAGTATGGTATAAGATTTTTAGGTCCAAATTTACGCATACAATTTGAAATCAGTACACAGAAAACTAAATATGAAAATAAGTTGCAATTCAAGTAAAAATTTTCTAATAGTCCTAATTTGTTCGTTACTCTAATTATGATTCTTGTTTACTCCTCGACAACGGTGCCAAAAACTTGACACCGAGTTTATATATGCTTAAAAATACAAGTATTTAATACTGCTACTAAAAGATTTAATTCCTCAGCAACGGCACCAAAAACTTAACAACGGTTATAGATTCGATAAAAATGTACATATATAATATTCAATAATGATAAAGTCACATTTACCAACGCAAGTATAAGTATCACTCAAGTAATATAGGGCTCTAATGGAGTCCTAGATATCGATTCCACAATGAGTAATATTAGAACTACGAACTAAGATTTTAGAAAAGAAATACTTAATCACAACAATGGAATTCAAATTGCTTATTTGTCACTAATAGGCAATTGAAATAAAAATGTAATTTCAATAACTCTTAAATAACTAATTGTACTAATAAAGTTTTTATTGAAATAAATATGTAATTTTAATAATTATTAAATAATTAATTATACTAATGAAGGTTCGACGTGATGTTCAATATATAAGAAATCATCCTTCTCCTTGTCAAGAAATTATAGTGAATGGATAAAGTGAATCCGTTCAAATTGTATTGTGCCAAATAGGAGCATACCTATTATTTACCCTTTGGTCCAGACATAAAGAACATTGACTAATCCTATGCTTGGTTACTGAATCTGGGGCTAGGCTGGGAGGATACCGGCTCTTACTTTGGAGCTCCCACGTTTCCCTTGCCTGAGGGCTAATATCTACACTTCAGCACCTAAACGATAGGACCGAATTGGGGATTTTAGTCTGTCACTCTAACATCTCCAATTCTATGCCCGATGATTTTATTTCCCTATTTATTTGCACCCAACTTTCAAGGGCTTTGACCTCCCTGAATCTTGGATGTAATCTTTACTTTAGTTGTAAAACTCAACATATTTTAACAAATCATTTAGCTAGATTGAAAGTAAATTAAGATCGAAGTGAAAAGATCATCACAACTTCTTTAACATTTTCATGGCTCAACAAATTCAAATCATCATTTCACAAATCTCAAGATAAGAAGAAAGATAGAGAAAACTACCAGAACTCATGGGGAGACACAACAAAACTCGAAATTCATATATAAAAGTAAAGTCATACAAACTACAACAAGTAAATAACACTTATCTCTAATTCCTCCCTAAGCAAACTCCTTAAAGTTCCTCTGAATCGCTTCCTTTCTTTACAGCACATGTCTAAATTTCTCCCCAAGAACACTCCTTGAAGTTCCTCTGAATCTCTTCATTTCTTTACATCGCACGATTTCTCTCCAAGAAAACTCCTCGAAGTTCCTCTGAATCTCTTCCTTTCCTTACAACACACATTTCCTCTTCAAAGCAGCAAGGAGGAAGAAATCTCTCACTTTCCCTCCACTCTTACAATCTCTTTCTCCCCAAGAACTCTCCTCGAAGTTCCTCTGAATCTCTTCCTTTCTTTACAGCACACAGAATTTATTCCTCCACAAGCAAACTCCTCGAAGTTCCTCTGAATCTCTTTCTTTCTTTACAACACACAAAATTCTAATTTCTCCCCAAGAACACTCCTTGAAGTTCCTCTGAATCTCTTCCTTTCTTTACAACACAAGCAATTCCCTTAAGAACACTCCTTGAAGTTCCTCTGAATCTTTTCCTTTCTTTACAGCACACGATTCCTCTTCAAAGCAGCAAGGAGGAAGAAATCTCTCACTTTCCCTCCACTCTTACAATCTCTTTCTCCCCAAGAACTCTCCTCGAAGTTCCTCTGAATCTCTTCCTTTCTTTACAGCACACAGAATTTATTCCTCCACAAGCAAACTCCTCGAAGTTCCTCTGAATCTCTTTCTTTCTTTACAACACACAAAATTCTAATTTCTCCCCAAGAACACTCCTTGAAGTTCCTCTGAATCTCTTCCTTTCTTTACAACACAAGCAATTCCCTTCGAAACGAGCAAGGAGGAAGAAATCTCTCACTTTCCCTCCACTCTTACAATTTCTCGAAGAATTCCTCATAATATTGCTCCTCGAAGTTCCTCTGAATCTCTTTCTTTCTTTACAGCACACAGAATTCTTCTTCGAAGTGGAAGGAGGAAGAAATCTCTCACTTTCCCTCCACTCTTACAATCTCTTGAAGAATTCCTCACAATTGTTACACTCTACGGAGGAAGAAATCTCTCACTTTCCCTCCACTCTTACAATCTCTTGAAGAATTCCTCACAATTGTTACACTCTACGGAAAGAAATCTCTCACTTTCCCTCCACTCTTACAATCTATTTCTCTCCAAGAAAACTCCTCGAAGTTCCTCTGAATCTCTTCCTTTCCTTACAACACACATTTCCTCTTCAAAGCAGCAAGGAGGAAGAAATCTCTCACTTTCCCTCCACTCTTACAATCTCTTTCTCCCCAAGAACTCTCCTCGAAGTTCCTCTGAATCTCTTCCTTTCTTTACAGCACACAGAATTTATTCCTCCACAAGCAAACTCCTCGAAGTTCCTCTGAATCTCTTTCTTTCTTTACAACACACAAAATTCTAATTTCTCCCCAAGAACACTCCTTGAAGTTCCTCTGAATCTCTTCCTTTCTTTACAACACAAGCAATTCCCTTCGAAACGAGCAAGGAGGAAGAAATCTCTCACTTTCCCTCCACTCTTACAATTTCTCGAAGAATTCCTCATAATATTGCTCCTCGAAGTTCCTCTGAATCTCTTTCTTTCTTTACAGCACACAGAATTCTTCTTCGAAGTGGAAGGAGGAAGAAATCTCTCACTTTCCCTCCACTCTTACAATCTCTCGAAGAATTCCTCACAAATAGACTCTCTACACACTACTGGACTCTTAGACGTTGTTCTAACCTTCCAACTCCTCAAACTCTTGAGCCTCTCTTGAGCCTCCCCCTTCTAATTTTTTGCCAAAATCTTGTTTTAAAGTTGTAGAAGAGTTTTCCCAAGAGTTGCATAAGCATCCCTCCAAAAATCATCTACATTCAATGCACCTTTGGACATAATCGCTGATCTCGTCGTCGGCGGCCTCAAGGGTGCCGTTGGCGGGCCTTCTAAATTATTTAATCTAGAGTCTCGGGGAATTCTTGTCGTTGGCGTCGTTGGGCTCACCATCGGCGCCCTAGTTCAAATCTTCACATTTTGTTCCTTTTTGCTCCAAATTTGCTCCTTTTTGCATCTTTTTGCTCCAATGACCATAATTCATCATACTTGCAACAAAACATTAAAAATACCTTTTCTTTAAAGTGCAATATCATCAAAAATAGTATAAAATATGTATGAAAATCTTAACATATTTTCCTTTGGTCGACCCTCAACAAGTGTACTGCATAGTCAAGGCATATTACACTTGTTGGAAGCTGCTTGATTTTTTATCAACCTCAGGTTAATAATGAGGCTACACAACCTAAGCGAAAAAAAGAAGCCAAGTACCTTATGAAGAAAAGCTACAAGAGCCTAATTCATTCCTTGGGGGATGGGGAAGAATGCACACGGAACTTACATTCACCCCAATAATGGGTTTAGAGGCCATAGAGGCATGACTCAGAAAAGTTGTTCAAAGGCCGTAGAGGCATGACAAAGACCAGTAGGCTAGGGGTCATAGAGGCATAACCTACGAATGGGTTCAGGAGCCATTGAGGCATGACCTAAAAAAGTGGTTCAGAAGTCGTAGAGGCAGGACCATGCCCGGTAATTTCAGAGGCCATAGAGGCATGACCAACGAACGGGGTTCATGGGATGTAGAGTCATGACTTAACAATGTGGTTCAGGGGTCATAGAGGCGTAAGCATAAAAATAGGTCCAGAGGCCATACGGGCATGACTTAGGGATGAGTTCAGGGGTCGTAGAGGCGTGACCAAACTCGGTGGTTCAGGGGCCACAAGGGTAAGACCACGGATACACCAAAAATATATGCATTTTTAGACCCATATTTTATACTCCTTTTTTGTTATATTGCGCTTTAATGGAAGCTATTTTTATGTTTTCTTGCAGGTTGTTGATTTTTAGGACTTGAAGCAAAAAAGAAGCAAAAATGATGGAATTTGGAGTCAAAATGGTGTTTTTGAAGAAATAATCAGCACCGACGGCACGGACTTACAGAACGGTTGATGGATTTTACTCAGCGCTTACAGCGTAAGAAGCAACGCCGACGACACCATTTGACATAAAGCAGTGAAATTAAATATTGGACACTAGCGCTGACGACGCCAATGTCGGTTCAGACCCTATTTCTAGAAGATTCGACGAATTTTGATGTTTTTTGAAAGGTTTTTGGATACACCTATTGGAGAACCGACTTTAGGCTCTATTTGGGGCCAAAATTGATCAGAAAAGGGGCTCCTCTTCATTCCTCTTTGCTCATTTTCGTCACACCTCACCTCCATATACTTTTTCCATCTTCATTCCAGCACCATTCAGGAGTCTATTAGTGATTTTTTTGTAAGAGTATAGAGTTTTTGTGGTGAGATTAAGTGTGAAATCTTCTCTGAGAGTGTTGGAGATGGAGAAAAGTGAGAGATTTCTTCTTCCTACATTTTCTAGGAGAGGCTACAAGGGATTTGCTTTGAGAAAGAGTTTCAGATAAGTGTTGTTTGTTTATTATTATTGTATAAATTTTCTTTTATATATAAAATGTGTGTTTTGAGTAGCCTTCTTTATCTTTCTCCCTACTTTGAGATATGGTGAAATGAAGAGATTATATGGACGTGCTAATATTAAAATATAAAATAAATTGTGATGATTTTTCAACTCCGAACTTATTTACTTTTCGATCTGGCCAATTAAATTTTTAAAATATGTTTTGAAACATATGATCCAGGAAATAAAGTATGAGTTCTACAATAGAGAGGATCACATTTGATTCCATGAAGGAGCATTTCGTTCATTGAAATAAGTGTAAATAAATAGGAAAATATACGTTGTTAGGTGTAGAATTAGAGATTTTAGGGTGACAGAATAAAACCACCAATTCGGTTAATATACTTTGTTGGGTGTAGAATTGGATATTTCTAGGGTGACAGACTAAAAATCCCCAATTCGATATTAGTGTTTAAAAACTAAAGCGAGAGTTAGCCTTCAGGTGAAGGGAAGTGGGAGCTCTGGAGTAGGAGTCAATATACTCTTAGCCTAGACACGGATTTAGGGACTAAACCTGGGATTAACCAATGATTTTCTATAACACTGTATCATGGTAGAGAATTAAAACTGCTCCTATTTGGCACAACACATATTAAACCATTTATCTCATCTCATTTTACCAAAATCTCATTGTAGTGGGAAAGATATTTTTTCACATAAGAAATCTTCATCACAAAAACATAGTTTAGTAGTGTAGTAGTTACTGTTTTAACTTTTCACTTTAGTTTTGCTAATAATTAAATAATTTACTATTAATAATATCCCAGCATTCGAAATTAGTGACAGTAATTTTGTTTCACTTTCAATGAATTTCCTAGCAAATTTATCACTTCAAATTTAAACCTTCCCCGTGGGATCGATATTTGTGGCTTAAATAGAAAGTCATTTATTATTTGATAGCGATATGTATGCTTGCGTAGAATCTCACAATAATTGCTAAAATTTATTCACCATAAATATTGCATCAAGCTTTTGGCGTCGTTGAATGACGGAGTTAAACTTATATAAATTTTATACAACTCTATATTCTCGGGATCAAGTTTTTGAGTCGTTGTCAAGGAAGTTATTAGTAAATTAAATAGATTTGGTAAATTAAGAAATTTAGAGATAAAAATATATAATATACAAAATATCAAAAAAATTATAAAAATGAAAAATCCAAAAATAAATAATTATATATTTAAAAGTATTTTAAAGAAATTTTTCCTTGCTTATTATAATTGTTTATGTGAAATATTGGATTTGAAAGTTTAGTACCTTATGATTCAGAATTAGAACGTACTATAAGAAAAATTCAAAAACAACAAAACGAAATTAAAAATTTAAACAAAATGGCGAATAACTCAGATAATCAAAAATGAAAATCGACAAAGACCTTTAAAAGATTATGCTAATCTGACAGCAGATGAACTTCACTTGACTATTAAAAATCCTAATTTTACTGCTAATTCATTTAAGCTTAAACTTGCTATTACCTAAATTGTACAAAATAATCAGTTTGGAGGAATACCTACTAAAAATCCTAACTTACATCTTCCTAATTTTCTTGAAATTTGTGCTACTTTTAAATATGACGGAGTGTCTAATGATGATGTTACGCTTAGACTTTTCCTTTTTCATTAAGGGATAAAGCCAAGGCTTGGTTAAATTCATTAGCATCTGGATCTATCAGAACTTAGGGAGAACTATTACAAAAATTCTTGGCTAAATATTTTCTACCCTCAAAAACTGCTAAGCTCAGAAACGATATTACATTTTTTTGTCAGTTTGAAGAGGAATCGATATATAAAGCCTGGGAAAGATTTAAAGATCTTCTTAGAAAATGTTCACACCATGTTTTACCAGATTGGTTAATAATTCAAACAATTGACAATGAATTAGAGGGATCACTTAGATCTATTATAGAGGTTGCTGCAGGTGGATCACTAATGTCCAAACCGTTTGATGAAGCTTACTCTTTAATTGAAGAAATGACTACTAACAATTTTCAATGGCCCTCTGAAAGGATAATCCTAAGAGAGTAGCTAGTATTCATAAGTCTAATGTAATGTCTATTTTAGCATCTCAAATTGCTGCTATTTTGAAAAGATTGATCAAATTGGAGTAAACTATTCACAAATACCCCCAGTATTAGAGGAAAATTCACTATGGCAGATAATTGATACTCAACCATCTTATGAAACTTTAAATGCTATAAATAATCAAAATAATAATCTCTGTTCTAATTATTATAACCCTGGATGAAAAAATCACCCTAATTTTTTTTTGGAATAATTATAACAATTCGGTGAATCCCTCCAGAAATTTGAACAACCAAGGAAATCCTAATTTTCGACCTTATTATCCTTCGATATTTAACTCTAACCCTAACCTACAAGTTAAGGAAAAGAAGTTGACAATAGAAGAAGTAATGCTGAACTTGGGAAATCAAATAAAGAATCAAGGGGTTGCTATTAGAAATATTGAAAATCAATTGGGACATATTGTTACTGCACTTAGTAACATACCTTCTGAAACTCTTCCAAGTACTGTGGAAGTTATTCCAAAATATGAAAATAAGGATCAAATTAAAGCTATTCAATTAAAAAGTGGAAAAAAAGTTGAAACAATGATCCAAAGAGAAACTGAAGTTGATAAAGAGAAGGAAAAAATGGAAAGTGACCAAAATGAAATGAACGAACACAAGGTCCTTTAAAAAATCGTTACCTCTGTTTCCTTAAAGATTGAAGTAAAAGAATAAAGATAAATAATTTACAAAATTTTTTAAAATCCTTAAGAAGTTAACGATAAACATTCCTTTTGTTGAAGCTTTGGAACAAATGCCAAGTTATGTGAAATTTATGAAGGATATACTAAACAAGAAAAAGAAGTTTACAGATCATGAGACCCCTTGCACTCAGACAAGAGTGTAGTGTTATTATTCAGAAAAAGCTTCTTGAAAAATTAAAATGGTTAGATGCTGGAATTATATATCCTATTTCAGACAGTGCTTGGGTAAGTCCAATTCACTGTGTTCCGAAGAAAGGAGGAGCGACCTTTGAAGAGAACGAGAAAAATGAGTTAATTCCAAAAAAAAAAAGTTACTAGTTGGCGAATTTGTATTGACTATAGAAAAATAAATATGACCACTAGAAAAGATTACTTCCCTTTACCCTTTTTAGACCAAATGTTGGATAGATTGGCTGGAAATAAATATTAATACTTTTTAGATGGATTTACCGGTTATCACCAAATTCCAATTGCTCTAGAGGATCAAGAGAAAACAACATTTAAAAGCCCATATGAAGCATTTGTTTTTCGTAGAATGTCTTTTGGACTATGCAATGCACTTGTAACATTTCCAAGATGTATGATGTCAATTTTTAGCAATTTCATTGAACATAGAATGAAAATGTTTATGGATGATATTTCTGTATTCGAAACTTCATTTGAATTATGTTTAAATAATTTAGAAAAAGTTTTGGAAGTATATGAAAGAATCAACCTAATACTAAATTGGGAAAAATGTCAATTTATGGTTGTATGAGGTATTCTACTTGGGCATAAAATTTCTGAAAATGGCATGGAAGTAAATCCTGTAAAAATTTAGTTATTGAAAAATTATCACCTCCTACTAATATTAAAGGGGTAAGAAGTTTTCTAGGACATGCTGGTTTCTACAGGCGTTGCATAAAAAATTTATCGAAAATAACTAAGTCATTATGCCAACTTCTAGAAAAAGATACGAAATTTGATTTTAAAGAGGAATGCATAAAAGCATTTGAGTTATTGAAATAAAAATTAATCACTCCACCTATAATAGTTTCACCTGATTGGGAAAAATTATTTGAAATAATGTGTGATGCTAGTGATTATGTTATTGGGGTTGTTTTAGAACAAAAACACAACAAAGTTTTTAATGTAATATATTATGCTAGTAAAACTCTAAATGATGCTCAAATTAACTACACTACTACTGAAAGAGAGTTACTAGCTATTGTTTATGCCTTTGATAAATTTAAACCTTATTTAATTAGAACTAAATGTATAGTGCATATAGATCATTTTGCTATTAAATACTTGATGCAAAAGAAGAATGTTAAACTAAGATTAATTAGATGAATACGTCTATTGCAAGAGTTTGATTTTATCATAATTGATAAAAAGGGAAATGATAACAAAATAGTTGATCATTTGTCTAGACTAAAAAGAGAAATATTAACTAATTTTGCAAATAAAATTTTAGAAAATTTCTCTGATGAACAATTATATGGTATTGATGAAATGAATGTACCGTGGTATGCTGATATAGTAAATTATATTATAAGTGATATCTTACCACCTGAAATTAAAAATCCACAACTAAAAAAATTATATATGATTCAAAATTCTATTTTTGGGATGACCCATATTTATATAAATAATATAAAGATCTAATTATTAGAAGATGTGTGCCTTATGAGAAAACTCAATAGATAATTGAAAGACGCCATGATTCTGAATTTAGACAACATTTTGGAACAAATAGAACGACATATAAGATTTTACAAGCTGGATTTTATTGGCATACTATTTTTAGAGACGTTAATGAATATATTAAAACATGTGATCGATGTCAACGAGCAGGAATATTTCTAAAAGAAATGAAATGCCTCTAAATTACACATTAGAAGTTGAAATTTTTTATGTGTAAGGATTAGATTTTATGGGACCATTTATTCATTTGAAAATTTATATATATTACTTGTTGTTAATTATATGTCCAAATGGATTGAAGTTATTCCTGTACCCAGATGTGTTGCTCAGGATGTTTCTAAATTTTTAATTAAAAATAATTTTTACAAGATATAGAATGTTGAGAGTAATTATTGCTGATGGAGGATCTCATTTTAGGAATAAGAGAATCGAAAAATTGATTAAGAAATATGATATTATGCATAGATTCTCTACTGTTTATCATCCTCAGACTAGTGGTTTAGTAGAGATATCAAATCATGAAATTAAACGAATTTTAGAAAAACCTATAAATCCCTATAAATTGGATTGGTGTGCTAGATTAGATACTGCATTATGGGCATACAGAACTGCTTATAAGACTCCAATAAGAATGTCCTTATATGGACTTATTTTTGAAAAACATGTCACTTACGAGTAGAATTGGAGCATCAAACATTTTAGGCTATTAATAAATTTAATTTTAATTTAAAAGATGCTGGTGAGAAAAAATTATTGCAACTCAATGAACTTGAGGAGATTAGAAATGAAACATATAATAATGTAAAAATCTATAAGGAGAAAATGAAAATATGGCATGATCGGAAGATTATTAAGAAGAATTTTGAACCTCGACAAAATGTTCTATTATATAATACAAGATTGAGATTTAAATTCAGATGATTAGGACCATTTAATGATTAAAGTCTATCATTATGAAACTATTGTTATTAAAGATCCTAAGACTAGAAAAATATTTAAAGTTAATGGGCATCAATTGAAACATTATTATAAAGGACACATACCATAATTTAAAGAAGTTTTAATGTTAAATCCACCCAACTAAACAGATGGTACGTCGCGATGACAACGTTAAACCAAGCGCTATATATATATATATATATATATATATATATATATATATATATATATATATATATATATATATATATATATATATATATATAT
>JXCR01119447.1:0-10995 GCA_002079205.1 Phalaenopsis hybrid cultivar | reverse complement strand
AGCTAAATTAGGAGTTTTCTATAATTAGAAGCTTCCTTATTTATTATTTTCAATTTCTTTATTCTAATTTATTTTTTTGTTAGCTGAATATTCAGATTATGAATATGCATTATTAAGTTAACTAAAATATATTATACAAAATATTTTGTACCTAAAATAGATTGTAAGATTATTATTTAATTGAATGAAAGCAAAGATAACAGGCATCGAGCTTATTCAAGAATCAACCTATTTTCTCGAAGATTGATAAAGCATTAATAATACCAGCTTAGAAATCAAATAGAGTAGTTTGAAGGAAAATAATCTAAAATTTCATATTGTTCGCAAAAAATAAAATGCATAATGGCCGATAAATGTTATAGTACAAAAATTCTAAGTTGAAGTTGTCACGGCCGTCATTCACGCATAAACCGGATAATTGAAGAAACAGCTCAATAAAGTTTCATCATTACACAAGTTCTATACATTGATATAGTGCTAGTTTCCACCATTCTTGCTGTACCAGGATAGGTCAGTTGCACTCTTTGCGTGTCAAACATGTCATGCTAGTGTTCAAGATGGGCTAAATTGGTTAAGCAAAAGAAAGGTCAAGAGAAAGAAAGAGTAGCAATGATAAACCCTGATGGCAAAAGAAGAATGTAAGTGCTGTTGGATGGTGTGATTGTGATCGTTGGGTAATGAAAATAGCTGGCACATAACACACTAGCACAAAGTATGACTCTGACAAAAGCTCTGGTATTAAAGCCTTCTAAGGGTTAAGCAGGTGGGAAAGGAAGTAGTGGTGATTTCAGCAGGGAGATTAAATAAAATGATGGATACCTTAACATCTATTCGTGTTAGAAGCATTGCCTCAAGTAATGCTCTGTGCACAAGTTGTTTATTGGTTTGTTTTATTTGTTATTTGGGTAACATATAATATGCCAAAAATGATCGAGAGGGCTGTAATTTGATTTCCAAAATTTAGAGTCATTAACATGTTGTTGCAATGCTTCAATCATAATTCAATTTAGGCATATATCTATGTTGGCAAGGGAGCCATAAGGTTTTAATCAAATTGAATTTTGCAAAATGCACAATTGCAATGTATTATCCGTTTTGCAAGTTACGGAATTAGCATTATGGTTTGGGTGGTGTCGTTANTGTTGCAATGCTTCAATCATAATTCAATTTAGGCATATATCTATGTTGGCAAGGGAGCCATAAGGTTTTAATAAAATTGAATTTTGCAAAATGCACAACTGCAATGTATTATCCGTTTTGCAAGTTACGGAATTAGAATTATGGTTTGGGTGGTGTCGTTCGTTTTAACTTCTTGGACTTGCATGGTCATGTTTGGAGGCATTATTGTGGCTTCAATTGCCTCTAAAAATTTGTGCCCCAACTCTCCTAATATGGTTTTGTATTGTTAAAGGGCAAACATCTCAAACATTAGATTAGATTTTAATAAAAGATTATCCAAAGAATTTACCCTNGAGGCATTATTGTGGCTTCAATTGCCTCTAAAAATTTGTGCCCCAACTCTCCTAATATGGTTTTGTATTGTTCCAGGGCAAACATCTCAAACATTAGATTAGATTTTAATAAAAGATTACCCAAAGAATTTACCCGTATTTTATGAGAACTTAATTTAAAAAAGATATGGATAAAAATGTTTGAATTGATCATTCTTTTAATAGGTATTTATACATATCTGCATAGAAAAAAGGAAATAAATAATTACAATAAAGAACATAAAAAAAAAGTCACTTGTTACCCGGCCATTAATCTATTTAGAAATCATCAATTGCCACCAAGAGAGCAATCCATAGACTCTTTCTTCCCATTTCTGTATATGAATCTATAGAATAGGTATTTAATTGTAAGCAAGACACTAGTGGCTTTTAATTTTCCTTAANAAATCATCAATTGCCACCAAGAGAGCAATCCATAGACTCTTTCTTCCCATTTCTGTATATGAATCTATAGAAGAGGTATTTAATTGTAAGCAAGACACTAGTGGCTTTTAATTTTCCTTATCTAGAGCTCCCATAATCTGAAGGCCCTTTAAATCTTACCCTCAATCTGAATGATAAAGATCTACCATTTCAAATTTACTTACAATATTCTTGAATGTAGGTTGAACCATTTGGTGAATATACCAACAGACTACCTTCCTATTGGGACATATGAAGTGCAAAGCAATCCAATTTTTAGTTTTCATTAATAACATATTCATCCACTATCACCTATTCGACAAGATCATTTTGTACAGGATTAGGTGGCATGTTATAGTATCTTTTGCCACAGTATATCTTTACAGGCACATTTCATTTTCATGTGATTTTTAAATCTCCTTGAATAATTTTAATTCATGAAGTTCGCAAATCCATTAAAAAATTGCTCTGAATTTGGCTTTAACGTTGGACCTTGAAACAGATTATTTTTTAACTCTCTATGCTATAAGAGTTCCTCCAAAAAAAAAGTGATATTCAACACCCCATTTTGAAAAATCAGGTAAAAATTTTGGCACTTGTAAAATATAGCCCAAATTTAGCATTCCCTGAAATTCAACAAAATCACTTTTATAAATTGAATGTGTTAAATCGATTAATTCAATATATAACACTTATATAAATGATAAATAAAATGAAAAATATAAAAATAATAAAATAATGGCTTGATTAAACTAATTAAGCATCCAATTAAATCTTTAATCCCGAATCTTTAGCCACCAAATTTTTTTGCGATTCTCAACCATGCGATGATTGGAACGGCTAAGATAAAGTGGTTATCACATTAAATGCCAGACTTCTACCAATACTTCAGTTTCACATGCCTGGAGGTTTCCCGCAATAGCGGGACTGTAGCAGATCAGACGCAAAATCCGTAGAAAGTCGCAGGGGACGGTCTGAGGCTCCGAGACATAATCGGTAAGAGGGAACGTCATCTTCACGATATTTGAGGCATTTATTTCCTTTCTTACATTTTCATTTTGATGTTTGCCACTAATTGAAGCACTTTTCTCTTCCGGCAGCTGTAGCGGGAGGTGAACATAAGTCGAAATCTATGAACTTGATTTGTGGGCTTCTGTATGGGCCATTAGTGAAAATTAACGAAGTAAAGGGAGTATTAAGGGAATAGAACGAAGAGTGAAGAAAAATAAGATTATTAGAGAACGAGGTTATGTCGAGAAGTCTTTTTGAGATAAGAATTCATAAAATGAATTACGTTTGGGGTTAAATCACAAGATAAGCTAAAATTTCATGAAATCCTAAAATATTTATGTATTCCAGGTTGTTTACGCTAAATGGCAAGCTCAAGTTGAGCTTGGAAAAATTTGTCGTAGGGCGGCTCTATCGATTCAATTTAAATAATCATGTGCTAACTTGAAGAAAATATCTCATTGTAGTTTTCCATGTGACTATGTGTTTGATACTTTTGCATTTAAAATATATGAATGCAAATTTAATTCGTCCCATACGATACATATGATTTTACTATGTTACGAATCTGATGAATATGTTTATGAGATCATTGCTTGCAGGTATTCTTTTATTATAATCCAAGCATATGATTTATAAAAAATCTATGATAAATGCTTGTTACAGGAATTATGATTTTAAAAATATCACAAGTGATGTTATAGGCAGACTATGATATAAATAGTTACGGGCACAAATGATAGGGAAAAATGGGATTCCCGACTCCCGGTATTCAGACGGAGATGAAACTCCAATAAATATTGTGATTCGACGGAGATGGAATGTAGGAGACGGTTGGTGTCAGATGAGCTATTGATAACTGTTATATTGGGAGGGACTCAACGTTTATCAATAATTGATGTTGCATTTGGGATGAATGACGACCCATAACACGACATGACATAAAAATAGTTGAGGTCTATATAATTACAAACGACATTCTTATGACTAGATTAATGAAACTTAAGAATATGTTTATGATTACATATTAATGAATAAAATACATATTTTAAATAGCAATCATGTTTCTCGGTATTACTTTTTTTTACATATTTTATACGATTATAGCATGTGATATGTCATGCGAGTTACGTATAAGCATACACATTTCTTTTTAGTCTATTAAATCTTATTTTAGTTTTAACACATTAACACAAAAAATGACTCAAACAATTGTTTCACCTCGATGTGATGCTCGGAGTGTTTCAAAATCTTTAATTAAAAATATTTTTACAAGATATGGAATACCGAAAGTAATCATTACCGATAGAGGATCTTATTTTAGGAATGCAACAATTGCAAGATTAGTGGAGAAATATAATATAATGCATAAAATTACAACAGTTTATCATCCCCAGACTAGTGGTTTGGGAGAAATATCTAATCGTGAAATTAAAAGAATTTTGAAAAAAAGTGTGAATCCTAATAAAATGGATTGGTCTGTTAAATTAGATATTGCATTATGGACATACAGGTCAGCTTATAAGACACCTATAAAAATGTCCTCGTACAGATTAATTTTTGGGAAGACTTGTCAATTACAAGTGGAATTGAGTATAAAGTTTATTGGGTCATTAAAAAATTCAATTTCAATTTGAAAGATGTTGGTGAGAAAAAATTATTGCAATTGAATGAGCTAGAAGAAATTAGAAATGAATCTTACGATAATGTTCAGATTTATAAGAAAAGAATGAAAGAATGACATGATCGGAAGATAATAAAAAATGAATTTGAGCCTAGACAGAAAGTTTTATTATACAATACAATATTGAAATTATTTTCTGAAAAATTGAAGCCTAAGCGGAAAGGATCATTCAGAATTATAAAAGTCTATTCCTATGGAGTTGTTAATATTGAAGATCTCAAGATTGGAAAGATATTTAAAGTGAATGAACACATATTGAAATCATATTTTGATGGTCAAAGACCAGTTTTTAAAGAGACTATAATGTTGGGTCACTCAGAATAAAGATTGAAAATATCGAGCAGACGACATTAAACCAAGCGTTTTGTGGGAGACAAATCATATTTATCGTTTTTTATTTTATTTTTGTTTTTTTTTTTTGAATATTTTACGTATATTAATATATTTGTGCTTTTATAGATTTCGTGTATTTGAGAAATTTGACATTGAGAAAATATTTAAAAACATCTTTATTTACCTAATTCTATGGAAGAATTGAGAATTTATTAGATCGAAATCGAAATTACAAAATTTTTTAGAACTAGCGCATGATGCACCAGATTGGCGCCTGAAGCGCCACATTCCAGAGAGCTGGCGCCTAAAACGCCAGAATAAGGGCATGAAGCGTCGCGGTGATGAAAATGACTTAAAACATTTCAAAAGACGGTTTTTTGTGATTTTTGACAGGTTCTTCTCCTTATAACTCCCAAAAACGGATTCCAAGTTAATTTTAGGGGGAAAAAATGAGGGAAGAGTCACTAGTTTTCAATTCCTATAGCTTCTCACTTTAAAAATTCCGCTATATTGGAATTTTCAACCGAAGAAAGGTCATCAATTTCGATGCGCAAAAGTTACATGATCGTGTTCTTGTAAAAAAGAAGCTAATCAAAGAAAGGGGGCTTGTAAATTAAGGATTCAACGCACCGAATACTCGAGTAGAAGAAATTATTGCGCAGAGACGTTGGGAAGTGTTTTGCTACACTACTGCCGTCGTAGTTGTCCCTGTGGTGAAAGAGTTTTATTCAAATCTTCATGGAATCAACCAAGAAATTATCTATGTGTGAGGCAAGTTTGTGCAATTCACTCCTTCAAGAATAAACGAGATGTTTATGATTGATAGTGTGTCTATTTGTCACTACGCAAATTTTACCTCTACGAAAGATAATATGAATGAACTCTATCGATACCTTACAAATGAATATGCAAATTGGGAGGCTAGAGATGATGAAAATTTAAGTTTTTCTTCATTATTGTTAAATCCCGCTTCTAAGGAGAGGCATTTGTTTATTGCATCGAAATTACTATCCACTATGAAAATCAGTAAGATAAATAAGGAGAGTTATTATAAACTACTGTATTCAAACTGAAAAACTTGTTGATATTGGAGCAATAATTGTGAAATCGGTTTTAGGTTTGATTGTCAATGGATCTGCAACTAGATTGGGGCATCCATCCACTATTTTCCAACTTTGCAATCAAACGCAAGTATCTTATGAGAGTTGGGAGAAAGTGTTTCTTCTTTGGAAGTCGATGGATCCAGAAGTCTATTGCAACTGCATTGGAATGGAAGATGAGACTGATATGAATGTACTGATGGGTCAAATATCCCAGAATTCGCCACTTATTCAGTTTTACTTCAGTTCGAACGTACTTTTGAAAAGGATTAAGAAGATTAAAAAAGAGGTACAGAACCTTATGCATGCAATTGGGATTGTTTCTGAAATGTTAGATCATCTGAATTAGAGACTGAAGGAACATTTTGAACATATTGGTCGTATTAAAGATGGTTTGGTACGTATGTTCAAGAAACATGCTTGGATTGGGGAAGAATCAACTGATGAATTTCCTTATAGACCCTTCTACAACTTGCACGTATACTACCAATTTATGGAGATATCCAGGAGGACGAGAGCGAAAAAGATGTTTGAACGTAATCTATGCACGGAATATTTTAGTTAGCACTGTTTGTTTGTGTTATTGTGTTATGGTGGATTGCATTTACTTTTATTGTTAAACTTTATTTATATTTGTGTTTAGTATTTCGATGTTTAGATTTCAGTGTTAGGATGTTTGATTTGCTTTGGACACAATTAAATTTTGTTGGCTTGAAAAATGTTTGTTTGTAATCGAGCGGATTTTATATATGAAAGCGAGTTTTGTGTTGTTTTTAAAAGTTTGGTGTTAAAATAGTGTTTAAATTATGCTTATAAATGTTCATGAGTTAATTAGAGGACATATAGCGGTACCCAGCAGATTTCCACAAAAAATAAAATATAGGAAAATTAAGGCGTTGGCGCTTTGAAGCGCCGGTTTATAGAGAGTTGGTGCATGATGCGTTAGATTTAGAGCTAGAAGCGTTAAATTACTGAAAAACGCCATATTGTCTAAAAACCGCGAAATTGCACACTAAAACTTCATTTTTACTGCTTGGGTCGTCTCCTACATCTAAACCATGACCTAGAGCTTCACATTGTGCGTGTTAAAGATGATTTCGGAGGCCAGAGATCTTAGATTTCATCTTCTTTTGGTAAGAGTTTCATTTTAACCTAAATTTTTTTTATTTTCACAATGAATTTTTCCCACATTATGGAAGATCCGAAATTTGAGATTTTTTATGGAAAAACTTAAAGAAAACTCATGGTGAAAAGTTTTTTACCAAATAATCTTACTTGGGGAGTTAGATTTTTTATTTTGTAATTTATTTGGATTTTCATAGAAATTTCAATAGCTCCACAAGCAAAGAGAGGAAAGCCGACGGTTGATTTTGATGCGAAGAGATTTGTCAATTTCAAAGCCCAACATTATTATAACACTCAAATGGAAACAAGAAAATTGGTTCAGGAACGGGCATTTGCTAACCCGGGTGGCGAGATCGAGATATTGATCAACGCCAGAAATTGGGAAAGGTTTTGCTGCTCTACTGCAGTAACAATTGTGCCAACGATTCGGGAGTTTTATGTCAACTTGAAGTTTACCACTGGCGATCCAAGTTGAATTTTCAAGAGATGAGATCAATGTTTTTTATAGGTTGAGAAATACATTTGATTGTGAATACGCTGTATTCGTGATGACTGATTTATCACTGGATGAAGTGATTGTTTTTCTGACTGATGGAAGATTAAAAATAATAAGAAAGTTAACTTCTCCGCTTCCATGATGACTATTCAGTCAAAGGTATGACACCACTTCATCTCTGCTAAATTACTGTCAACAAATCATCTGAGCGAAGTAACGAATGATAAAACTGTGCTAAACTTGTGCATTCAGAAAATGAAGGAAGCAGATGTTGGTGCTCTCATAGGTCATCATGCTCGGATTATAGCTAGTAGTTCTACAAATAGTGTTTTGGGTTACTCTGTCCTGATTTTCACTTTATAAGGGCAATCAGGAGTAGAGTCCCATAGAAATGAGGAAAGGCTGCAGCCACAAAATCTTATCGAGAAGCATACGATTCAAAGAGTTGAATCATTTGTTGAGTCTAGGAGTGGAGATATTGATAGACCCTCTACATCTAACTCTGCTTCACTTGAAAATATTATGGAGCAGCTTATGATTCAACAAATGGATAGTTAATATGAATAATCAGATTGGAGAAATTGGAGCAAAAATGCTTATAATGATGAGTATAAGCAGAGGAGAGTTCAGCATAATATAGCTTTTAAGGAAGTTATGCTTAGGTATCTTAGGGGTGAATACAATGTGGAATTTCCAACTTGCCTCAGCTTCACTCCTTATGCTCCTATTCATGTGAGGGAGAAGAAAAAGATGACGACGATGATGATGATGAAGGCGATGAGGACTGATATTCTTAGGAGTTTAGTTTATTTTGTTTGTTTGTTATTTTTGATTATGTTGTTATTTAATGTCATTTGAAACGGTTGTGGTAAAAATTTTCATTTTGTGTTATTGACTTAAATTATAATAGTAACAGTAGATTTTTACTTTTTCTGCATTTTTAGTATTTTCAGTTTTTATTTCTGCTTTTAATTTTTAGCAAATCATTTATAATACATTATATTTCATTTAATATTTTAAAGCTTGTATGAAATTTTAAAGTTAGTACCTACAGTATACCAGAGCTCAGTTTCATACTCAGAAATCCTCTACAGGTTAGTTTTTATTTTTATGCATTTACTGTTTTTTTTTCAGCAACTAAATTTTGTACTAACACATTTTTAAATTACTTAAAGATTTAAGTTTGCGGGAAAGAAAAATTTCTTAAAAAAAAAGAAGTAAACTAAATTTTATTTGTCCTTAATTAACTATAGTTTTAAAATTATTTAACATGACCTAATATATTAAAATTAACTTTAAATGACGATACTTATGTTTATGAATATTATGGTAAATTTACGTAAAAATTTTTAATGATGAAGGTCAATTTTAAAGTTAAAGATATTTGGTATGAAAGAATAAGAATTTTTGAAGTATTATGAATTTTAGAAATTCATGTAAGAAGAAAAGAATACAACTTTATGAAAAATCATAAGCTAATATGAATTTATAAAATGAAGAAAGTTAAAGAATTTTGACTTTAAGAAGAGGATGGTGAAGTTCAAAATTATTAAATGCTATCCAGATATACTAATCCTTACTTGAAAAAAAAAAAAAGAAAAGAAATGATTGAAAAAATCCTAAAAGAAGAAAAAAAGGAAAAGAAAAAGAAAAGAAAAATAAGTGAGGAGAAACTTGAGGAGATGTCTAATCAAAAATTAGCTTCGCTTGAATCAACTTAAGGAAAAGACTTAATTACATTTTCTAAACTTATATTGGAGTATTAGTAGCATTACTAATAAAGTTTTCATGAAGTTCTTTTTCATATGAATGTTCGAGTATCCTTAATATGGCAAATTGCATTTTTCTCGAAATGTATAGAGATTCAGAAATCCTAAATTTGATTACTAAGTACTCTTAGACTTAGAGTTTGAATCCAAGTTATTAAAGATTTTTCTTAAATATTACTATTTTATTTATTAAATTAAAGTATAAGAGTTATAAGTTAATCTCTATCCTAAGCCATATGTTTTTATGTAGTAAAAGTGTTACTTGAGGACAAGTAACATTTAAGTTTTGGGGATTTTGATATACCAAAATAATATGTTGTCATAAGTATATATTTTATGTTTATTTTGTGTGATACTGCGTTTTAAAGAAGGATATCTTCATATTTTTATTGCAGGTATATTAATTTTAGGCATTTGAAGCAAAAGTAGCAAGAACAAAATTTGGAGCCAAACCAACGAATTTTGAGAATTCTGGCGCCAGAAGCGTCATTTTACAGAAAGTTGGAGCCTGATGCGCCAGAAGTGTCATTTGATAGAGAGTTGGCGTCAGATGCGCCAGATTTGGCGCCTGGAGCGCCAAAATTCAAAACAACGCAGAATTAAGCAAGCTGGCGTCTGATTCGCCAGATGCGCCAGAGACAATTTTTTTGCGGATTAAGGCGGTTCGAGATGAATTTTGTGCAAATTTTGAAAGGGACGCTTGTTCTAAATACTCCTTAGAGTGATTCAATGCATCTAGACACTTTAAAAGGTTCTTTTATGAAGGGATATGTCTCTTGGATCAATGAACATATCTTTTTAATTCAAAAGGGTTGACTTTTGGATAAAATTTTGGAGGTAATTTTGAATTCTTTTTGGAGAGAAACGGTCTTTAATAAAAGAGAGATTTTGGAGAGTGTGAAGGGTGGCGTGTAAAGGGCGAACAAGAGAGTTTGAGAGAGAAAATCAAGTGCTTAGAGATTTTCTTTAAGGATTGTAAGAGGAGTGAGAATGTAAGAAATTTTTTCTTCATTACACTTCTAAGAGAATTGAGTGCTTGAAAAGAGAGAAAGGCTTGAAGAAAACTTCTAGGAATTTGTTTGGGAAGGATTATGAGATAAGTTGTCTTTTATTTCTTTTGTTTTGTAAACTTGTTTTTATATATGAAATTCACGTTTTGTCGTATCCTTCTCATGAATTCTGAGCAATCTTCTTTATTATTCTCCCTACTTTGAGATGTGGTTTTGTGAAAAATTAATTTTATTTTATACGATTTAAAATATCAATAATTTGTGATGATTTGAACTCCGATCTTCATTTACTTTTCGATCTGAGCAATTGATTTGTTAAAATATGTTAAGAAGCATATGTTTCGAAATGACTATGATTTCTACAACATATGGAGAATCACATTTGATTTCATGAGAGAGCATGTCATCCATGGAGTTGAGTGCAAATAATATGAAAATATACTTTGTTGGATGTAAAATTGGAGATTTTAAGGTGACAAATTAAAATCTCTAAGCTGGTTCAGTTGATTGAAAACTGGTGCGAGATTGTTAGCCTTCAGGTGAGGGAGTAGTAGGAG
>JXCR01119436.1:0-43806 GCA_002079205.1 Phalaenopsis hybrid cultivar | reverse complement strand
ATATTCATAAAATTAAATATTATAAATTATAATTAATTAAATTTTTAAAAAAAATAAATTATCATATTTTAAAAAGTTTATCCTATAAATTATAATATATAAAAACATATTAAGAATATTATATTACTATTACTTATATAAATATTATATATTTATAGAATCTATGTTACATATTTAATACATGTCTAACAATAAACTATACCACACAAAAAAATCCTAACAACGGACTCTCATTCCCATCTCAAAAGTTCTGGGGTTCGGCTGCCTTTCCCTCCTCCGCTCAAAATCACTAAAGGCTTTCTGGTGCGAGAGCTTAGGGTTCTCCGTTCATGTTCTTCTGGTAATATCTACTTCTATTTCTTCCCGAATAGTCAGCATTGGCTCGACTGCTTGATTTTCTTGCTTGGTTGCTCGATATTCTTTCTTAGTTGCTGGTTTACTTACAGAGGTATTATATTTTAGTATCTTTTATTTATTGTTTCATATATATTTTTGGATTAATCTCTTAGCTTAATTTTTCTTAAATTTATTTTAGATATACTTAGATTTTTTGGGTGAAACCTAGTCTTTTAGGGTTTTGGCAATGAAATCTCGCATATTGCATTTAAATCTGGTTTTTTATGGATGAGATCTGATGTAAGGTTTGTTGAAAACTTAAAAAAATCTAATCTCTACATCTCCTTCTCGGCAGTGTTGGCTCGATTGATTGGTATTCTTGCTCGGTTGCTCGATATTCTTGGACGGCTGCTTGTTTGGACACTTAGGTGTTATCTTTGAGTATCTTTTTTATAATATTTCATATTTATCTTCATGTATGCCTCTTGTCCAGTTTTCCTAATGTTTCTTAAATTTATTTTATTTGGAAGATTTACATACATACCCCTCTCGGTTGGCTGGATTGATTGGTATTTTTGCTTGGTTGCTCGATATTATTGCACGGTTGCTTGTTTGGAAACCTAGGTGTTATCTTTGAGTATCTTTTTCGTAATATTTCATATTTATTTTCAAGTATGTCACTTGAACTAATAATATTTAACCTTTTCTGTAATATTATTGCACTAATCTCTACTTTTCCTTCTTCTTGGATAGGCATTGTTGGTTGGATTGATCGGTATTCTTGCTTGGTTGCTTGATACTCTTGCACAGTTGCTTGTCTGGATACCTAGGTGTTATCTTTGAGTATCTTTTTTGTAATATTTCATATTTATCTTTGGTTATGCCTCATGAACAAATAATATTTCACATTTTCTATAATATTCTTGCAGTGTTGTTTATTTCGTTTGTTAAAATTTTATCAATGTCATTTCGGCTATGAACATTGTAAAAAAAATTTTCATAAGGTGTATGCCATTGAAATATGTAATTAACTTACTTGGTATTACCATAAATTCTTCTAAATTTAACTGTTATTGCATGCCATAAAATTATGAAAGAGGTTCAACTTTATATAAGTGGTGGGAAACAAAATGTCTTATGTTTTGCTAACATTTTTATTGCTCTAATTCAAATTAACCTCAAATTCTAAATACATATCTAATTTTACATTCTCTCCTAACTTGCAAAATCTTACATTCTTGAAGGCAAAAATCTTGCAAAATGTTTTCAATCTCTAATTTTACATTCATGCTTCGTGCATAAGATTGTGCTTGAGGGGAAAACACGCTAGATTACCCATCTATTAAAAATGAAAAAATGCATTCAATGTTATACATTATAATTAAATAATCTTACAATACTTAGTACTTACCAAATATAAATATCTCTCCTAACTCATCCTTTTTTTTTGCTAATACTCCTTTAACAAGTCCTGTATATCAACTAGATCCAACTTATTACTTTTGTTTGAAAAATGGAGAGATTTTAGAAAATATACTAGCCAATTTTTCTTCATTGGAAATCTGAAGATCGATGATCTATTCTTTGATAAAAACATTCAATTGTGATATGTTTATATCTTTTGCAAATAAGTGGATTGCTAGCATTATCGATAGTGGTTGTATTCTTACAGTTTTGAATTATGGGCTTGAAAAAAATTAAAATCAAACTCTTTTAGGTGAGTTTTTATCCAAATCATTTAACTTGTAGTGTGATCGAAGACCTTATATTATCTTTTAACATTGGTTCTGGTCATAGCTCTTTATTTTATCTCTTCCATGTTACAAAATTCTCACTAATAAAGATTAAGTATGAAAATATTGATTTACTATTCTCAATGTTTCTGACATGATCAAAATCAATATAAACATTAAATCCTTTGTTGATATTTATTTTAATTGATTAGTTGTTTTCCAATAGATTTCCTTACATATTTTAAATTCACTAGGTAATGTACTAATGTTCCTTCGTAAAATTTTATGTATGATATATTAGGTTTAGTGATATATGGTTAAGCTTTCCAACTACATACTTATAGTATGAGACATTTTTAAAGATTTTCATTATCAATTGTTTGTAGAATATCTCTCTTCACTCAATTTTCTTCAATAAGATCAATTTACTTTAGAAGGCCTATAACATATTTTCATTATGAGAAGCATTCGTTTTATTATATGTAATATTAACACTAAGTATTCTAGGGGACCTGATTTGTTTTATTATATGTTTTATGCTCATTGGCTTGAAGGCTGTTTATCATATGTTCCAACTCTCTTTCTCCGTTCTTAATGTGAATTCCTTATGCATCCTTCTTACATCATGGAGAAAAATAAAAGATGAAAAATTTAAGGAGAATATACCTTTAGTTATTACTAGCTATTATTTGAAGTGTGTTTATGCATTTTTGACCTGGTAGTATGTCTAAAGTGATACTAATTATGAGTTTTTGATTTTATTTACACTTCGAATATGTTTGAACTTGATCTTTCACAAGCTGAATCATCTAGTAATAAGTTGCTAGCTATACTAGAAGCTCATAATAGCAACGAAAATGTCAATCTTACTTTGAAAGGAACAGAGCCAGAAGAAGTTCCTCATGTTGTCATAGATAGTAACATTGAAGAAGTTGTTACTACGAAGGGTAGGAAGAGGAAGTCTACAGTGTGGGAGCATTTTGTGGAGGCTACATTTCCAATAAAGGGGGTCCCAACTTCTTTATGGCAATGGAAATGTTGTCGATCAAAATTTCAAAAATCTAAGACAGGAACTACTTCTCGATTTCTACGTCATGTTAGAGAATGTGTACAAATCAAAGTGAAAAGCAAGGAAACTGATGATCTTTCTGAAAAAAGGCAAAAAATATTAAATTTTATGCCACTTGATCTTGGTGAAGACATTGAGATCCTAGTATTTCATGTTCAAAAAAACATGCGATCAACATAAGGTTAGAGAGATCATTTACAAAATGATTATAGTGCATGAGTATCAGTTTAATATTGTTGAGCATACATGGTTTAATATTCTATCAAAATCCTTGAACCCTAATTATGAGTTTCAAGGAATACAATAAGAAATAATTGTATAAAGATTTTTGAGTTTGAGAAAGAGAAGTTAAAAAACAATTTAGGGATGTTCACAGGTTTTCATTAACATCTGATTGTTGGACTTCAAATCAAACAATCGGATATATGTGTCTAACTGCTCACTTTTTTTATCAATCTTGGAAGATTCAAAAATGAATCATCAATTTCATTGAATTGGATCCACCTCATGCCGGTACATTCATTTGTGATGCCATTTCTCATTGTTTGTTAGGCTGGATGATACAAGATAAAATATCTACTATCACTTTAGGCAATGCTAGTAAAAATGATATTGCTGCTAGCTTGCTTCATTCAAATTTTATGGCAAGAGGGAAACTAAATTTTAAGGGGTATTTTTTTTCATGTTCGTTGTTGTGCACTTATTTTAAATATTATGGTGCAAGTTGGCTTAAAAGAGATTCAAGTCATCCTTTAAAATATCAGAGAGGCTATCAAATATAGAAAGAAGTCACCGGCAAGGTTGCATAAGTTTGTTGACATAGCCAAACAATTAGAGATATCAACAACAAAGGGTTTGTGCATTGATGTTCCTACAAGATGGAACTCAACATTCTTAATGCTTGAATCTACTCTTATTTTTTGTAATTTTTTCACTTACTTTTCTGATCGAGACAATAATTTCAGTTGGTTGCCTTCAGATTCAGATTGGGATAAATATGGTAAATTAGAAAATTTCTTGTTGTTTTTAATAATGTGATAAAAATAATTTCAGGTTCTTCCTATCCCATTTCAAATATTTTTCTACCCACTATGATGCATATAAAGAAATTATTATTAGTTGAGTTCTCTTTTTCTAATGAGTTTAACAGAAACATGGCTTTTGCAATGAGGGGTAAATTTGATAAATATTGGGGTGAATGTAATCTCTTAATGTCTATCACAGCTATTTTTGCCCTCGCTTGAAAATTGAGTTTATATAGTTTAGTTTTGCAAATACGTATACATATGTTGAATCAGACTCTAAAATTCAACAAGTTGAAGATGTTTTGTGGGTAATTTAAAATACTTATGCAAGTGATATTGCAAGTTCCAGTTCTACGAGTGGAAATGTTTCATCAAAGTTGCCCATGATTCCGTTAATACAGAAAGTTTTGATTGCATACTCGAGTTTATTGATTTTCTTATTTCATCTAGTTGTATTCAGACATCAAAATCAGATCTACAAGTCTATCTAGAGGAGGGTCTTTATTTGTCTAATAAAAATGAGAAATTTGATATTCTTGAGTGGTGGAAGTTAAACATTCTCAAATGTCCTTGCTTGTATAAAATAGCTAGAGATGTACTATCAATTCCAATAACAACAATTACTTCGGAATTGACATTTAGTACCAGTGGAAGAGTTCTTAGTGATTATAGAAGCTAGCTCTCAACAAATACGGTGAAATCATTAATATCACTTCTTATTGGATTAGATCTTCCACAAGTAGTTTTAAAACTCCTTTGGTAATTTATGTCAACAATTAGTTTTTAGCCTTTCTTAACCTTTTCATTTTATGTTCTTATCACTTATTTTCTTATATATTTTTTGTTCCAGCAAGAATTAATGGAAGACGAACAAATTCAGGTGACTTTACTCGAGTAGATTGATGGAGGAACAACTTAAGGACACTCCTTCTAGTTGAGCTTTAGCATGCTGAACTTTATGCTTTATTGATGGAATTATACTTTATGCTTTGTTGATGAAATTATACTTTATTCTAAACTTTATGCTCTCTGCTGCTCTCTGGTTGGGTATTTGGACATGGAACTTTCCGCCATTAAAACGATTTGCTTTTCTATTTTGTTGAGGTTTTATTTGGCTTGCTATTGTACACAGTAATCAGCTTCTTAGAGGCTGCATGTTTTACTTGTTGTTTAGCCTTTTAGAATTACTGAGTTTTAGGTGAAGATGGACTGCTGTTATGTCTTAATATCACTAATTAGAGATTCACTATCATAGTGATAATTAATGTTGATTTTAATAAGAAAATGTTATATATCCCGTAATGAGCTTCTTAAAGGCTGCATGTTTCACTTATAGAATGTCACATTATTGCTCTAGATGGCTCCACTCCTTTACTTCACAAGGCTGTCCCCACCAGTGCCTCACGTATGCATGTATAAAAAAAATCATCATCTGATTATTTTGATCATGCATTAGAATTGAAACAACAACCAAATGCTCTCTTCATCATCATTTGAGTGCTATTTGTCATCTAGTTGATGGAATTAACTTTCTTCCAATAGAGAAAGTACAAACTGAGCTGAATTGGAAGCGAGAATTTGGGTTAATTGAGGGCCTTGCAGATTCTTTCTACTCAGATTTTGGCCTTGGACAATACCGCAAAGAAGCTGATTTCTCGACAGATGATATAATTCTTGATTTGGTAATTTTGTGAGGTAAACTATTGATTTTTCTGATTATTAATGGTTTATGTTTGATATTATTATAAATCATGAACCTAAACATTAAAAGTTTTAAGTGTTTGATATGTAAATATCTCATTTTATTATTCATTTAATTTCTAATATCTCTTTTTGAATACCTTCTTACAGGAGTCTATGAAGCGTCCCTTTACATTTCATGTCGTTGGAAGAATTCTCGGTGGCGGAACCTCCATCTTTGAACTTCCCCTATTATCATTGGATCGTCAATCAAAAAGTTTGAAGAATTAATTCAAAGTTGTAGTTTAAATTTAATGTATTTTTTTATTTTTTTTAGGTTTATGTAAAGTATATGAAAGTTCATTAAAAGTAATTTTATTAAAATATTCAATACATTTGTTCTTAAATGATTTTTATGTAATGCTTTATTTGTATTCTTTGTACAATTGCTTAATTAGTAAATTATAAAATTTGTAATAAATTTGTTATTATTTTGTAATTTTTTCAAAATAATATTAATATTCTTATTGTGTTAAATTTTGTATTTAATTTGTTCTTGTAATTTTCTTAGCTGATCCATTTTATTTATTTTATAAATGTCTTGATATTTTATATAAAATTTGCACTTGAAAAATTTTTACGTAAAATTTTTATATAAATTTTTTTTTGTATTCAATTTGTTCTTGAAAATATTTTTTAGTTGATCCACTTTTTTTGGTTTATAAACGCCTTGAATTTTTATATAAAATTTGCAATTTTTCAGGTAAAATTATTAATTTATTTTTTAAAAATAATAATTATTTAAATATTTTTTTTATTTTAACGAGCCAATTTTGAACCGAACACGAGCCGAACACAAACAGGAAAATACTATTCGAGCCGAACACGAACACATTGTTCACAAGCTATTTCAAACACGAGCAAATTTTGAACACGAGCCATTCTCGAACGAGCCTAACACGAGCCTAGTCTGAACTCGCTCAAGTTTGGCTCGTTTACAACCCTAGGAGTGACAACATTCATTATGACGAACAAGGCTTTTTCGAGAACAACTTCTAATTCATCAAATCAAGTTCCAAACTTAATGGTGGGAGCAACATTGTGAGCATTGCGGGTAGTTTTCAAGTTGTTGGAGAAAGTAAGCGTGGGGAACGCCATTGCAACAACTTCAAAAAGAAAGCTCTGGGTTAGTTATTTGGCCAACACCTTATAATTCTAGTGCGAACACTAAAAATGAACAAAGGCCGATCTGTAGACTAGGCAAGTCTTTATTAATTTTTTTTGTTTGTGAAAATTTAAAAATTTATTAAAATAGTTTGAGAGTAGAAGAATTTATTTAAATAAGAAAAGTCAAAGAGCAAGGACATTCCATCAGCCAAGCTGGTTGGNCAACTTCAAAAAGAAAGCTCTGGGTTAGTTATTTGGCCAACACCTTATAATTCTAGTGCGAACACTAAAAATTAACAAAGGCTGATCTGTAGACTAGGAAAGTCTTTATTAATTTTTTTTATTTGTGAAAATTTAAAAATTTATTATAATAGTTTGAGAGTAGAAGAATTTAATTAAATAAGAAAAGTCAAAGCGCAAGGACATTCCATCAGCCAAGGTGGTTGACCGGCCAGGCTCAGGCCACCATCTCACTCAGGATGATCAGTTGTTAGCAAATGTGAAGCCAATTGGGTTTGTGCATGGGTAAGGTTGATTAATGAAAATGGAAGGTGCTTTGGGTTAGGTTGGGCCATTCATAGGTCTATCCCCATTGGGATGGGCTTAGGTGACTCCCATGGCTGACCAAGGTCAGTTGGATCAGCTGAAGTGGTGTAGAGAGGTCTTATCCAAAGGATTTAGTNGATTAATGAAAATGGAAGGTGCTTTGGGTTAGGTTGGGCCATTCATAGGTCTATCCCCATTGGGATGGGCTTGGGTGACTCCCATGGCTGACCAAGGTCAGTTGGATCAGCTGAAGTGGTGTAGAGAGGTCCTTATCCAAAGGATTTAGCTAAGAATGGGTTATAGTGTGTCATTAAAAGGGTTAAAACCTTTTTTAAGGGAGCTTGAAAGGGGCTTCTCCTTTTTCCATTAATAGCTTGGTGAGGTGGCAAATGCTCATATGGCTCACCTATGGCCGGGGATGGCTTCATGGCTTGTCCTTGTCTTGATCAATTTGCATGAAAAGGGATTTTTGGATTTATGGCGTATTTTTTTGGATTTTGTTATGAGGCTTGATTTTGAATGACTTGTTCATGAATTTAAAACTTAGGGAATGATTTTGATTAAATGGATAGGAAGAAATGTCATGCGATGTAGGCTTTGGATTTGGGATTTTGATTAAATGGATAGGAAGAAATTTCATGCCATGTAGGCTTTGGATTTGGGCTTTTGGAATTAAGTGTGGTGGACTTAAGGTTAAATTTGGGCTAAAATTTTGGTCAATTAAATATTTAATTTGGTGTAGGGAGATTTCATGAAGAGTTTTGAAAGGATTTCAAGTGATTTGGAATCGAATTGGAAGGCCAATTTGGTGGAATTTGGACATAAGGTCAGTTTGGGGATTTTGGGTTAAACTTAGGTTTGGGCGAAATTGAGCTTGCAATTGGTCAAATTGGGTTTGTATTTGGTTCCCATTGGTATTAGGGATGTTTAATTTTGGTTTGGAATAGAAATTGGGCAACATTGGGGTCAATTTGTTTGACATTGGGGCTAATTTTGGGAAGTTGCGCCTTCAAGGATAATTTGGGGCTTTTAGTAAAAATGGGTTAATTCGGCCAAATTGAGCCTAGAGACAATTGAGATGATTTAGAGTTTTTGGAATTTTTGGAAATTTTGGGTCATGATGGGCATTTTGGTGATTTTGGGAGTATTTTGGGAATTTGGTGATGTTGGTCAATTTGGGTAGTGGGGAGCACTTTGAAATGATTTTTGTACAAATTTGAGTATTTTGCATAATTTTTAGAATTTTGGTAAAAATTAGGTTTGTAGGAGTAATTTGGGAAATTTGGTGAAAGTTTAGGCTAGAGTGGGTAGGTAAGCCATGAAGCCATGTTAAACTAAATAGGAGCCATGTTAAAATTTATTTTGGATGTTCAATATTCTCATCATAACCCTCTTAGTCAAAAAGCCCAGGGTTTGGTTCCACCCATATTAGCTTTCCAACAAGAGTCAGAAGACTAAATCAAGTGGTTCTACGGTTTGGGGTGTGTGAGAAAGTATAGTGTGTTCAAGCTTGCCTAATCAAGATCAAACCACCCAGGGTTAGTTCTAAGGCTTGACCATTTTATAGGGGACTCTCTTTGAGCTCCTTCATATTGTCCCCACCTACTATGTGCTAGAAGTTAGTACTAACATGTGGAACTTCAAGTTAAGCAAAGAAAGGTTTAGAATTTCTAATGGTGAGGGTTCCTTTTCTAGTCCTCTAGGATTAGTAACAGGAGAGTCCTATAGCTAGACCCTAGGCTACTAAGGAGGAAACTTGACCTCAACTAAAAGTCAAGACAACAGGAAATAGAGATATACTTTTTTTAATTCTATCTAAAATTTCATATTATTCCTTAACATAATTTTAATTACTAGTAATCATCTCATTTGATTCACTTTCAGAATCTCCTTCAGTCTCAACATATTGTTCTTCTTCTAAAATGACTTCATCTTTTTTATCCAATATGACTTAAAATATATTTTGAAAATGATTAACAATCATATCATAAATCATATCCATTCTATAACATTTTCCATTATGATACTTCATTGTTTTAAGCACATTAAATGTAACTTCTTGATCATTAACTCTCATTATTAATTCTCCTTTTTGCACATCTATTATTGCTCATCTGGTAACAATGAAATGTATCCCTAAATTAATGGGAATTTATTTATCTTCTTCCATATCTAATACAACAAAATCAATAGGAAGATAAATCTATCCACATTAACCAGTAAATCTTTCATAACCCCTTTGGGATAAGTGATAGATTGATTAGCTAATTGAAGAGTTATAGTAGTTGGAGAAATTTCTCCTTAAGCTATCCATTTGAATATAAAAAGAGGCATAAGGTTAATGCTCGCTCCTAAATCACATAAAGCTTTTCCACAAAATTTCTCCCTAATTGCACAAAGTATGGTAAAGCTACTAGGATCTTTAAGTTTTAGAGGATGTTTTTTTTTGAATTATTGCACTACATTCTTTATTAAGTGTAAAAGTTTCATGGTCTACCAACTTCCTTTTTATTTAAAACTTTTTTCATAAATTTGACATAACTTGGCTTCTATTCCAAAGCCTCGACAAAAAAGATTTTAATTGCAAGCTTCTTGAGTATTTCAAAAAATTTTGAAAATTGTTGATCCAAATTTTGTTGTTTAAGTCTTTGAGGAAAAGGGGGTGGGGTCTTTCTAAGTTAATCTTAGTTAGAGAGTTAGGTGGTTTTGTTTCCTTAGGAATAATCTCTTTTGGTCTTTTAATTTCTTCAACTACTCTCTCAACTTTAATCTTTTTTTGAACTCCAACATTTAACTCCTTTCCACTCCTTAGTTGAACCGCTTTAATATGCTCTGCCTCTTCAGTTTTTTTGTTAAGATTAATCTCTTTATTACTAAGAAGTGTTCCATAAGGCATATTGCTAAGTGCCTTAGCAATTTGTCCCAGTTGATTATCCATATTTCTAATTGCAGCACTTTGACTTTGTAAATGATTACCCATTTTCAACATCAGTTCTTCTATAGATAACTTATTCTCCTTAACTTAGTGATTAAATCTAGAAGGAAAAATAGGTCTAATGTTAGCATTACTCTGATTGTCAAATTTCCAAAGGGTTAACTTGTATATTATTCCATTGTTGACTTCCACCACTAGGATCGTTGTTCCAATTGAGGTTAGGATGGTTTTTTCAACCTGAGTTGTAATAACTCAAATATGGGTTATTTGGTCTATTGATAAAATTTATACTTTCCATTAAATTATGAGAATCAATGATTTGTTCTAAAAAATTTTTTTCAATCATTTAGGATGTTGGAGAAAAATTCATCCAAATTTTGTCCATCATCTTAGATAATGCAATAACTTGACAAGCAATCACTGAATTAGCATCGTTATCATGAGTACTGGGTACTTTCTTGGGATTAATCCTATCAAAAGGCCATTGAAAATTATTTTGTAGCCATTTCTTCAATTAATGAGTAAGCTTCTTCAAAGGGTTTAGACAATAATGAACTTCCAGCAACAACATTTATAAAAGATCTGAGGGATCCTACTAACCCATTATAAAAAGTTTGAATGAACAATCAGTCTGGTAAATCATGATGTGAAAATTTTATATGGAGTTCCTTAATTCTTTCCCAAGCTACATATATAGATTCTCCTTCTTACTGAGTAAAACAAGAAATATCATTTCTGGGCTTCGCAGTTTTTTAAGGTGAAAAGTACTTATCCAAATGTTTTTGAGCTAAATCTCCCCAAGTTCTATTAGATCCAGGTACTAACAAATTTAAATACATCTTAGCTTTATCCTTTAATAAAAAAGGAAAAAAATTATGTCTGACGCATCATTTGATACTCAAACATATTTAAATGTAGCACACATTTCTTAAAAAACTAGCTAAATATAAATTAGGATCCTCAGATGTTGTTCCTCCAAACTAATTTTTTTGTACCATTTGTATAAGTAAAGGTTGAAGTTCAAATGAGCTAGCATCTACAACAGGAGTTTGAATACTTAAATGAATTTCATCTAATGTAGGGTTCACATAATCCATTAAAGGTTTTTGTAATCTATGATGTTCATTTCAGTTGTTTGAGTTTCAATATTATTTTACGAAGTGTTTGGCATCTCTTAAGAGCTATGAAGTCTTCCATGTTTTCAAATTTTCTAATAGTTTGTTCAAATTCAAAATCATAAAGCACTAAATTTTCAGATCCAAAACTACACATAAACGAAATAAAAATTGCAGAAAATAAAAAGCACACTAATAATGAAAATATATTATTGTTAATTTTTAATTTTAATTTTTTTTTTTGGTTTTTGGGTTTTCAAAATCTTTTCAAATTTTTTTCAATTTTTAAAACTACAATTCAAATAAAATTCTAAGTTGAAAAGTTCTGTCGCACCCCGAAGCAACGACACCAACAATTTGACCCAGCTTGCACTTACGCGTATTTTTAATCTCATTAATTAAGCCAGAAAATATATCTCAATTTATATCTAGTGGCTAGTGTGAACATTTGCAATAATTTATAAATTATATAATAGATTTTGACACTATGGGTACTATGCAAGTATGCGTATAGTTTCGAGTAATATAGCATTTTCTTTAAAAACCTCAGTATCGATCCTACGAGGAAAGAAGTAACTCTTAGAATCAACTTACAGTAATTCTATTCCAATTGTAATCTATGAAGATTAAAGATTTAAAATGATATGCTTACTAAAAATTAATACTAAAAGAGCTTAAGTAAAAAGTAACAACTAAATGTAGAAGCTTAGCAAAATATAACAACAAGTTTTGATATTATGGAAAAGACTTTTCCTCTTACAAAGAGATTTTAATCTATGTAGGATTCAAATAATTTAAGAAAAAAATGAGGTATTGTGATAAATAGAAGCATACCTTATTATTTACCCCCTCGTGGTGCTTGAAAAGAACATTAGCTAACTTAAGGTTGATTCCTTAACATCTCGACTCTACATCAGTGCTATCTAGCCTCACCTCTAGATGCCCCTAGCTTATGCCATTATAATGACTAAATCCTAGCGGCAAGATACTAAACCTTAAACCAAACTGATAATAATCTAGCCAGTCGCTCTAGATTTAACCAATTCTACTCCCAGCAAAACTTATTTTATTATTTATTTGCACTCCCCCCTTAATTGATCGTCATTTCTCTGCCAAGGATAAAGTGTAGTATCCACTACTTGGGTGAAATCATAGCGCTCCGAGTCATTATGTTTCTCAATAGATTTTAACCTCACAAGTGGCCAGTTTGTAAAGTAAAAAAATACTATCATATTTTTTAAAAGTAAAAAAAAATCTGTAAATCATTTTCATCTCTCAAGATTAAGCCCCAAATGTAAGAAGAAAGAAAGGTAATTACTCAAAATTCATGGAGATTAAACAAAAACAAAACATTTGCATTGAAATCCTAGTATTACAACAAAAAACTAAACACAAATACAAAGTACCTTATGCTTTCTCCCCAAGCAAACTTCTTGAGTTTCCTCGAAGAAATCTCCAAACTTTTTCACACTAAAACACACTCACACTCACACTGGAACATAAAATATTAAAATTCAAACTCACTATTTCCCTAATTAAAGTTTTTAGGCTCCAAAAGGTTTCTAAATTCTGCCAAATCTTTCTCATTAAATAGAAAATATAAAATAACCAAGGGTAGCTTCAAACACCCCTCCAAAATTTAGTTAATTTTGTTGTATCTTCTAGAAAGGAAGTTATTGACGCTATAGCACCAGTTTGGGGTGCTATAACACCCTTCTGACCCGTCGGTGGTGCTCTGGCGCCAAGGGTTGGCACTATAGTGCCACACAGAAGTATTATTTTTGCTGCATTTTTTTCTCATTTCATCTACATGTCCATTTCATGAACTGCAACCAAAAACATGCAGAACACATTCCTTTAAAGTGCAATATTATCAAAAATTTATATAAAAGGTTTATAAAATATGCACTAAAAATATGTTATTCTGACGTGGATCACTTAGCACCTGGATTTAAAGGAATTTTATGTTCCACTTTTTTGCATGATGGTGGTTTTGTTAGAATCTCAATTATAGAATTATACTATTGCTAAAATTTTTTAATTTGAGGTGATATACTTGATAATCCAAAATCCTCTATTTTTATAGAAATTTTAGTGAGTTTAAAGCATGTTGATAGAGCATATGTTGACACAAATCTTTGTAGTTGATGTGGTTGTATAACATCAATTGGAAAATAAGTATCACTTATTAATTAGTTTTTTAATGCCATTTAAATCTCTTTTCTTTTAGATACTTTCCAGACTTGGGCTAGATGTAGCTAGGTTTTTCATATGTTTGTCTAGTGATCTATAGTTTTCACCTTATCCATGCATTTTTCTGTGTTTCCTTATGTGTTTTCTGGGTGTGAGATACGAGCTCTACTATATTACAAGCAGTTTCTTTTAGAGAATGATCTACCTTGAAATTACTTATTTTTAGTGCATATTTTATGATCATTTTATGCATATTTTTAGTGAAATTATACTTTAAGGGAAGGTATTTTTTTGTGTTTTTGAGTTCAGGAACAAGTTATAAGAATTTAGAGAAAAGGAGGAAAAAAGAGCAAAACTGGTGCAAATTGTATGGCACCATAGCATCGCCCCTAGCACAATAGTTCCACAGACACGAGCAAAGGGTGCTCTCATGCCCAAATTGTCATTATAGAGTCAGTAACTTCCCTTGTAGAAATCCTTTGAGTTTGATCAAACTTTGAAGGGGTGTTTGAAGCAACCCTTGGTTATGTTTCAGAGATCTATTCATATGTTCAAAAATAGGATAAAAATTGTTCCTTTTGGCAGCATTTGAAGGCTTTAGGTAATCTGACTATTGTGTTTTAGTGTGTTTTATGTTGTAAGAAAAAAAGTTTGGAGATTTCATTAATGAGACTCCAGAATTTGTGTTGGGGAGAAGACATAAGGTACTTTGTATTTTTATTTAAGTTTTTTGTTTCTATGACTTGGATTTCAATACAAATTTGGTGTTTATGTTTTATTATTCATGAATTCTAAGTAGTTCCATTTCTTTCTCTTTGCTCTTTGGAATTAATCTTGTGTGATGAGAATAATGTAAAGATTTCTTTTTTCCTATAAAATTGTGATGGAATTTTCACTGATTCTTAATTGAATTTACAAATTGGCCAGTAGTGAGGTTAAAATCTTTTGAAAATCATAAAGTCCTGAGAGGTCTATGATTTCACCCAACTAGTGAGTGTCACACTTTATTATGAGCAGAGTCGTTGTGATCACGTAAGGGGGAATGCAAATAGATAGAGACATAAGTTTTGATGGGCATATAATTTATGTTTTGAGGGTGACATACTAGATTCTTATTCAAATTATGTTTAGAGTTTGGCTGGTAAGGTTCCCTAGTAGGTCCTATAGAGTGGACACAATTGGTAATGTAGAGGTAAGAGGCTAGAATCTACTCAGTAGTACTACACAAGGTGGTCAAAAACTCTAATATAGTCAATATTTTGTGCTAGCACCGGGAACGGGTCAAGAATAGAAATGCTCCTATTTGTCACAATACATCATCATATTTTTAGTCATTCAATTCCTACATAGATTAATATCTCATTGTAAGAGGAAAGATTTTTACAAATTATTCAAACACGTTAGAATTATTTTTATTAAGTCGTTAAATATATTTTTTCAATCTACTTAAATTTAGTCGTAACCATTGTTACCATTTTGTTTTCATTTAATTCTACATTTTAAATAGAATTTTTTTTTAGAGTTTTGCAAGTCAATTTCAATAGTTCAATTAAACTCATGGGATCGATACTAAGGTTTTTAAGAAAAATCCTATATTACTTGAAATGATACATATACTTAGATAGTACCTTTATTTTGAAGTTTATTATTTATTTTACATATCATTTCATTTATTCAGACTAAGTACTAAATATAACTTGGGTCAAGTTTTTTGCAATATTTTGGAGATTAAAAATACACGTAATTGCGGGTTAGGTCAAATTTTTGGCATTATTTCCAGCGATAGGTAACATAAACTTTTTAAATTTGAAGTCTAAATTTTTTGATTAAATTTTTTTTTTTTGAATTGTAGATTTTAATTTTATTAAAAATAAAAAACTGAAAAAATTAAAAAAACATTAAAAAAATAAAAAATTCAGAAAAATTAAAAGATTATAAAAACCGAAAAATTAATATAAGGAAAATTCTATTATATTTAGTTGTGTGATTTTATTTTCTGACTTTTATTATTTGCATGTGTAGTTCGAGATCTAAAGGTTCAGTTTCCTACAATTTTGACTTAGAGCATACTATAAGAAAAATTCAAAAACAAGGAAAACTTCATAATTTCCATAATATGGCTAACACTTCACAAAATAATATTGAAATTCAAATTAGTGAAAAGGAACATCATAATTAAAAAACATGTTTAAGGGATTATGCAAACCCTAATGCAGATGAAGTTAACTTAAGTATTCAAACTATTCAGTATCGACTAACACATTTAAACTTAAACCTGTAATAATACAAACATTACAAAATAATCAATTTGGGGAAACACCAAATGAGGATCCAAATTTACAACTTGCAAGTTTTTTAGAACTTTGTGCTAAATTTAAAGATTATGGTGTATCAAACAATGTCATTTGACTTAAACTTTTTCTTTTTCATTAAGGATAAAAACTAAGATGTTAAATTCAATAAAACCTGGATCTATTAGAACTTGGGGAGATTCGACACAAAAATTCCTGGCTAAGTATTTTTCAATTTCAGAAGTTGTTGAATCTAGAAATGATATTACTTCTTTTACTCAATATGAAAGGGTTTCAATTTATGAAGTGTGGGAATGATTTAAGGAAATCCTTAGAAAGTGTCAACATCAAGCTTTACCAGACTCGTTAATTATTTAAACTTCTTATAATGGGTAAGTTGGATCCCTTAGATATATCATAGATGTTTTTTCCAGAGGTTCATTTATGTCTAAATCATTTGATGAAACCTATGTTTTGATTGAAGAAATGGCTACAAATAATTTTCAATGGTCTTCTAAGAAAGTAGCCAGTATTCATGATACTGATGCTATTTATATGGTTTCTTCATAAGTTGTTGCATTATCTATGAAAATAGTCCTAATTGGAATGAATTTTTCTCTGACACATCAATTGATTGAAGAAAACTCATTATTTCATTAGAAACTAGAAATGCTATTAACAGACCCAACAACCCATTTTCCAATTATTATAACCCAAGTTGTGAAAACCATCTAAACTTTAACTGGAATAACAATTCTAGTGGTGTAACTCAATAATAGGGGAAAATTCAAGTAAACCCATTGGGAAACTAGAACAAGCGGATTAATTCTGACTTTTGACCTACTTATCCTCATAGATTTAACAAAAATCAAGAAGTTAAGGAGAAGAAGTTGTATCTAGAAGAAGTGGTGTTACAAATGGGTAATCAATTATAGATTCAGAGTGTTGGTATAAGAAACATAGAGAATCAACTGTGGCAAATTTTTAACACACTTAGCAATAGGCCTCGAGGAACACTTCCTATTAATTTTGAGATCAATCCTAAAGATAAAAGTAAAGAACTAGAGTAAGTTAAAGCTGTCCAACTAAGAAGTCGGAAGGAACTGAATGTTAGTGTTAAACTAGAAATCGTAGTTGAGGGAAATGATAAAGAAAATAAAAAACCTAAGGAAAGTTTTTCAAAGAAAGTGGAAAAACCTATTTCTCCAACTAATAATAATGAATAAAGACCACTACCTCCTTTTCCTCAAAGACTGAGACAACAGAAACTTGATCAGTAATTTTCAAGATTTTTTAAGATAAAAAAAACTTACAAATAATATTTTTTTGGTAGAAGCTCTAGAATAAATGTCATGTTATAAAAAGTTTATGAAAGAACTTTTGCACAAAGAAGGAAGCTTAAAGTTTATTAGACTGTAGCACTTAGTGAAGAGTGCAGTGCAATAATTCAGAAAAATCTTCCTAAAAAACTCAAATATTCTAGTAGTTTTACCATAACTTGTGCAATTAGAGAAGAATTTTTTGGAAAAATTTTATGTGATTTGAGAACAAGCATTAATCTCATGTCCTTATTTTTATTTAGAAGACTGGTTTACGAGAGATTTCTCCCACTACTGTAACCCTTTAATTAGCTGATCAATCTATCACTTATCTTAAAGGGGTTATAAAAGATGTGTTATTAAAAGTGGATAAATTTATGTTCCCTATTGATTTCATTAATTTTGATATGGAAGAAGATAAATAAATTTCTATTATTTTAGGTAGACCTTTCCTAGCTACTAAACATGTAATGATAGATGTGTAAAAAGGAGAACTAATAATGAGAGTTAATGATCGGGAAGTAACTCTTCATGTGCTTAAATCAAATCAAGTATTCTGATAAAAGTGAAGATGGTAAATATTATAGAATGGATATAATTAACTATATGATTGTTAATCATTTTAAAGAAAGATGTGAAGTCATATTAGATCAAAAAGATGAAGAAACCTTGGTACAAAAAGAATTAGAAGTTGAAAAGGATTTTGAAAGTAAATCAAAAGGGAAAAACACTGAGGAGTTAAATTAGGTTCAAGAAGAATTTGAAATTTTGGATAATACTGAAAGTAGTAAACCTCTGGTACCTTCTATTGAAAAACTTCCTGAACATGAGATGAATGTTCAACCTACTCATTTAAAGTATGCATTTTTTGGGAACTCATCTACATTACCTGTTATTATATCCTAAGTTTTAACTAATGAACAAGAAGGAAAATTTTTAAAGTCATTGAAAAATCATAAGAAAGCCTTTGGATAGACATTAGTTGATATTAAAGGAATTAGTCCTTTAATCAGTATGCATAGAATTTTAATTTAAGTTTATTATAAGCCTAGAATTGATACTCAAAGAAGATTAAATATTATTATGAAAGAGGTTGCTAGGAAAGAAATTTTAGAGTGGTTGGATGTTGTAATTATTTATCCAATTTTAGATTTTTCATGGCTTAGTCCTATTCATTGTGTTCCTAAGAAAAGAGGAGTGATTGTTGTCACAAATGAGAGGAATTAGTTAATTCCCACAAGATAATTCAGTGGATGTCAAATCTGTATTGATTATAGTAAATTAAATGTTACCAACAGGAAAGAGCACTTTCCTGTACCTTTTCTAAATCAAATGATGGGCAGACTAGTTGGTCAACGTTATTTTTCTTTTGGATGGATATTGTGGATACCACCAAATACCTATTTCTCCTGAGGATTAAGAGAAAACAAAAATTATAAGTCCATATGGAACATTTGCTCTGAGGAGAATGTCTTTCAGATCATGTAATGCACCTACAACATTTCAAAGATGTATGATATCAATTTTCTTTAATTTAATTGAAAAAAGAATTGAAGTTCGTATGGATTATTTCTCAGTATTTTTTACTTTTTTCAATTCATGTTTTGATCATTTAAAAAAGGTTCTAGAACGTTGTGAAGAAAGAAACTTTGTTCTTAATTACTAAAAATGTCAATTTATGGTTACAAGAGGAATTATTTTGAGACAAAATTTCTTAGAAAGGCATGAAAGTAGATCCAACAAAAATTTGAGTAATTGTTGAATTACCACCCCTACTAATGTTAGAGAAATAAGAAGTATTTTGGGCATGCTGGTTTCTATAGGCGTTATATTAAAGACTTTTCTAAAATTCCAAGCCTTTATGTCAGCTGCTGCAAAAAGTTTCTAATTTAGATTTTAATGAGGAATGCCTTAATGCTCTTAATTTATTGAAAGAAAAGTTAATCATTGCACCTATTATTGTTTCACGTGATTAGACAAACCTTTTAAATTAATGTGGGATATCAATGATTATGCTATTGAGGCTGTGTTAGTAAAAACCTTAATGAAGCTCAAACTAATTACACTACTACTGAAAAAGAATTATTAGCTATATTATATGCTTTTGATAAATTAATACCATATCTTATTAGAACCAAATGTGTTGTTAATATTGATCATTATGCTATAAAGTGTTTAATGATGAAGAAGGATGCAAAACCACGATTAATTAGATCCTTCAAATGTAAGAGTTTGGTTTCCAAGTTGTGTATAAGAAGGGTACTGATAATAAAATAGCTCATCATTTCTCAAGGTTTGAAAGGGAAAATGATAATCTTAATGGTGAAATTAATCAAATTTTTCATCATGAACAATTATATGGAATTAATGGATGGCAAGTTCTATGATATGATGATATAGTAAATTATTTAGTTAGTAAAATTTTACCCTACGGACCTGATAGCAATCAAGCTAAAAAGTTCATACATGATTCTTAATATTACTCTTGGGATGACCTATATTTATATAAATAATGTAAGGACATAATTATTTGAAGATATGCATCAATTAAAGAAACCTAAAAAAATATACAAAAGTGTCATAAATCTGCTTTTGGGGGACATTTTGGGGTTGATAAAACTGCATATAAAATTTTACATTCTGGATTCTATTGGCATACACTATTTTGAGATGTTAATTATTATATAAAAACATGTGATAAATGTCAAAGAGAAGACAATATTTTGAGAAGAAATGAAATAACCCTAAATTTTACTTTTGAACTTCAATTTTTTTATGTTTGGGGTTTAAATTTTATGGGACCATTTACACCATCTTCTTGAAAAATTTATATTTTAATAGCTATGGATTACGTTTTAAAATGGAATTAAATAATTGCTTTACCTCATTGTGATGGTAAGAGTGTTGCAAAAGCTTTAAGGAAAAATATTTTAACAAGATTTAGAATGTCGAGAGTAATCATTACAGACGAGTGAAATAATTTAAAGAATAGAATAATTGAAACAGTAACTCAAATATATGGAATTAAACTTTGAATTATGATAGATTATCATCCTCAGACTAATGGTTTGGCAGAAGTATCCAATTGAGAAATTAAGAGAATATTAGAAAAAAACTATAAACCCTAATAGAAGAGATTTGTCTACTAGACTTGATTCTGCATTATGAGCTTATAGTCTTGCTTGCAAATCTTCTATAAGAATGTCACCATATAGGCTCATATTTAGAAAAGCTTGTCATTTTCTCTATTGAATTAGAACATAAAATATATTAGGCAATAAAAGGGTTTAATTAAAATCTGAAAGATGCTGTAGAAAAGCGATTATTACAATTAAATGAGCTTGACGAGAAGAGAAAAGAATCTTATGAGAATGCAAACATTTAAAAAGAAAAAATGAAAACGATGCATGATCAAAGAATTATGAAAAAGAATTTTGAGCCTAGAGAAGAAGTTCTATTACATAATTCAAGATTGAAATTATTTTTGGGAAAACATAAGTCCATGTGGTTTGGATCATTTATTGTGATAAGAGTTTATCCAAATGGAGTTTTTGATATTGAAGATCCTAAGACTAGAAGATAGTTAATATAAATGGACACAAGTTAAACGCTTATAAAAGTGGAGATAGTCCTGCATTTGAGGAGATCTTAATGTTGGGTCAACCAGAATAAAAACATTGGATATGTTGGGCTGAAGACATTAAACCAAGCAATTTGTGGCAGGTCTCCCATAGTTATCGATGTGATTGACTTGATTGTTGAATTTTTTGTGATTAGTTTTTTTACGTAAGTTGGATTCTTACATGATTATGTTGGAACAAAACATTCTTTTATTAATGGAAGTGATAATTGGAAGTATAAAATTTGGACTTTGAAAAAGTTTGTCTGGCGCTATAGCGCCATAGTTTAAGAAACTTCTTTGGAACCATCAAAGTTTAGTTTTTTCCCTCTTTTTTTTATAAATTAGCCTAGGATGGGGAGGAAGTGTTCCTTTGACTTTACTTAGCATTTTAGTGAGATTTGAGAGTGGAGAAATCAATTTCTACTTTAAGAATCATGGAGAGAAATGACAATGGGAGATTTGAAGACAAGAAAATGATGTATAACGATGCTGAGACGTATTTCAACAGATTTCTTGCAATGAGTTTGGAGTGACTTATGGTTAAACTTGGAAAGATTGAAGGTGAGATCTCTCAATTGCACACCAAATTTGAAAACTTGTTCCACCAATATGTGCATTTGGATTGGTTGTTCAAACTTCAATTTAAATAATTTAGCATGTTTTCAAGATTTTCAAAGGACAATGTATAGCACGAAGAAGTGGATAGATGAGAAATTCACTTCAAACTTTCCTCGGGCTTCTTTCTATCATTCTTATGATCGAAATTATTTTGTGGGTGAACAGGAGAATGACACCTTCAATAACAACTGGGCCTAAGGCACTTTCGTAGAAAGATGAATATGTTAGTATCTTGTTCTTCTATTTAGTGTGCCGATGTTGTCTTTATTAAAGATTTTGAACTTCTGATGTTGTGTTCACGTTGTATTTACTTTTATTTATGATTTGTTTATGTCATTTATATTAAAAATATTTTTAATATAAGAAAACCAGTTGTGTTGTTTTTAGACTTTAAACATCTTAGATTTCTATTATCTATCGCGATATAAAAAATCATAAAATTTTGGGTTCATTTGAATGGCATTATAACACCATCCTTGGAACTATAACACCGAGCCAAACCGACAGCTGGATTTAAGCGTTGAACCACCGATTGATGCCATTTTTTATCTTGGTTCATCTTCTTCCTCTACTTTGTACATTTTATTACTCCCCTAGAGCTTGGATTTGTGCTTCATTCACTTGGAGGAAAGATTTCAAACTCTCAGTTTCATCATCTTTAGGTAAGATCTTCATATTTTTGTTGGAAGTTTTTTATTTCACCATGAATTTCTTCCACATTGTGGGTATGGACAAATATTTCAAAACTTGGTGGAAATGGTGAGAATTCTATTGGTGAATTATTATTTAGTTTAGAATATGTTCATTGGAGCCTAAAAATCATATATTTGATATTAATTAGAATTTTATTTGGAATTTCTAGATTTTGGCATGGCTCCTAAAATGAAAAGAGAAGAAAGAAATGGAGTTCTTTATGTTGATAAATTTGCTAGAATGAAAGCACAGGACAGACACAGTGATTTGCAATCTAAGAAATTGATTACAAAATGAAGTTTCCTTTGTCCTCTTGAAATAATAGAACATATGGTTGCAAAGCAGTGGTGGGAATGTTTTTGGCTATTTTACTGTTGTTGCTATGATTTCTGTGGTTAGAGAATTCTACACAAATTTACATGATGAATCTGATGATTTAGTTTATGTGAGAAGATAATATGTGGATATAAGTTCTACTCGACATCACATTTATAAGATGCATAGTGTTCCTACTTGTTTCTATTCTGAGTTTCATCCTACTGAAGAGGATTAGGATGGGATTATGTAATTTTTAACAGATGGTAATGAAGCATGTAAGATTAAGAATGGACGACGAGTAAACTTTTCTTTCTCAATGCTAAATACACATTCTCGTGCCTGGCATTATTTTATTTTTGGAAGGTTGCTTCCCATTAGTCACTTTAGTGAGGTAACTCGAGAAAGAGCCACATTGAACTATTGCATTTGGATGAACAAATCAATTGACATTGGCTCTTTAATTTACAAGAATATGTTTATTTCTTCGAGGGGAGGAACTCCTAGAGGGGTGGCTTATCCTGCCCTTATTACTACCATGTGTGTTGAATCTGAAGTAAAATATGAGACTTGGTAAGAATTTTTACCATGCCATAAACCTATTGGGAAAACAAATTTGGAGAAGTATGGAAAACATACTAGAGTAGGATCTAGAAGTAGAGGCTCTGATATTCCTTCTACTTTAGCTTCATCTTCAACTTCTAGACCTTCTATATCTGATACTACTTCACTTGATACTGTAATGAAACAATTATTCATTCAACAAGGAGATGTCTTAACAATATAGAATCAATAAAAAAGTTTAGAAGCCCATCTTTGTCATAATGATGAGTATACGAAGAGAAGACTAGATTAGGATATTGCTTATCTTGAGATAATGGAGAAATTCTTAAGGGGCGACTATTTGGTAGTATTTCATACTCGCCCCAGATATATGTCTTATAAACTTGATCATATGGAGGATGATGTAGGCTTTTATGATGATGATGATGATGATAATGATGATGATGATGAAGATGTGGTCATGATGAAGTTTGGTGTTTACTGTTTGTTTTGTTGTGTTTTTTTTTTCTATTTTCAGGTATAGATTTCCTGTAGTTAGTTTGGTATTGTATGTTTGCTAAAGTGTTTAAATTTGCATGTGTAAACTGTTAAGGTTATGTTCATTGCACTAAACTGTTATACTATTTTTAATTTTTATCTTTTACTTCAATGTAATGCTAGAATAGTCTTTTTATTTTTAGACATGCTAATTTAATTATCTTTTTTACATATACATATACTATTCTATTGTTTTAAACTTTATAATTTTTCTTTCTGCTTAAACTAATTTGTTAAAATTAATAAAAAATATTAAAGTTTTTGGGAAGGGAGAAAATCCTTTTTAAAGAACTAAACCTTTTTTGTCCTCCGAGAACTATATTTTTATAATTTAATTTAACATAACCTGTGGTTTGTTAGGATAACTCAAGATAACTATATTTTAAATTTTTAAATGTTATAAATAACTTAAGATAAAGTTTTTAATAATAAAATTTAGTTCTAAAAATAAAATATTTAGTATGAAAGGATAAGATTATGTTTTTACTTTTTAAAGTAAAGAAAATTGAATTTTTTGAATTGTTAAGAATTTTAAAGTTTTACTTTAAAAAGAAAGAATTGAGACTTTATGATAAATATTTTTCAGACCTAATACTATTTTGTCAAAATAAGGAAATGTTGAAAGTTTTTGACTTTAAGAAGAGGATGGAGGAGTTCAAAATCATTAAAGGTCATCTAGATAAGGTAATCCTCAAATGACATAAAAAGAAAAATAAGAGATTGGAAAATATCATAAAGAAAAAGGCAAGTAAAGGAAAATCAAAAGAGAAAAAAGAAGAGCAAGAATGAAAAAGTGTGAGGAGAAGCTTGAAGCGATGCCTAATCGAAAATTGGCTCCACATAAATCATCTGAAGGAAAGGAACTTAATTAGATTTCTAAGTTAAAGCTTAAAGTATTAGCATCCTTATTAATAACATCCTTATGAGGTTCATTTTTTTTTTTGTAATTCTTCTAAGCTTTTAAAATATGACTAAATGACAATCATTCTTGAAATGAATAGAAAATCAGAACTCTTAGACTTGACAACTAGATATTCTTACATTTTAGTTTTAACTCAAGTTATTAAAATGGTTTTTAAGTTTCACTATCACATTTACAAAACAAAAACTATAGAAATCTCTTAAAAAAACTCACTTCCAAAAGTTATAGTTCTTACATGTTATAAAGAATTTACTTGAGGACAAGTAACATTTAAGTTTGAGAGAATGATCCACCTTACAATTATCTGTTTTTAGTGCATATTTTATGATTATTTGATGCATAATTTTAGTTATATTGCACTTTAACAGAAGGTGTTTTTGTATGTTTTTGGTTTTAGTGGCATAGAATGGACATTGGAGAAAATGAGGGAAAAATGTGCAAAAATGTGATAAACTGTATGGCACCATAGCATCGCCCTATGACACTATAGCACCACAAACGTGAGCAGAGGATGCTATAGCACCTAGATTGGCGCTATAGCACTAGTAACTTCCTTTCTAGAAGATCTATTGAATTTGGCCAAATTTTGAAGTGGTGTTTGAAACAACCCTTGGTTATTTTAAGAAATCTATTAATATAGATGAAAATTGGATGAAAAAGAGACCTTTGGGAGTATTTGAAGGCGTTAGAAAGTCCCACTTTTGTATTTTACTATGTTTTATTGTTTTTTGTTTTGTAAAAGTAAGAGATTGGAGATTTCTTCAAGGGGATTCCAGAATTTGTGTATGGGAGAAGACATAAAGTATTTTGTATTTAGGTTTAAGTTTTGGTTTCTAAGCCTTGGATTTCAATACAAATTTAGTATTTTTGCATTATTTTCCATGAATTCCGAGTAATTCACTTGGTTTCTTTGTGCTCTAGGGAGTTAATCTTGGGGATGAGAATGATTTAAGGATTTCTTTTTTAACTTTAAAAATTGTGATGGATTTTTCACGAATTCTTTGTTGACTTTACAAATTGGCAATTTGTGAGGTTAAAATCTGTTAAAAAACATAAAGACCCAGAAGGGCTATGATTTCAGCCAACAAATGAGAGTCACACTTTATTTTGGGCAGAGTAGTTGCAATCACCTAAGGAGGAGTGCAAATAAATAGGGAGATAAGTTTTGATAAGCGTAGAATTAATGTTTCTTGGGTGACAGACTAGATTCTTTTTCAAATTTAGTTTAGATTTTGGATCATAAGGGTCAATAGTAGGTCCTATAGAGAAGGCACGATGGGTAATCTGGAGGTGAGAGGCCATAATCTACTCAGCACTCTACACAAACTGGTGAAAAACTCTAAATTTGCTAATGTCCATTGCTAGCACCGAAAGGGGGTAAAGAATATTAATGCTCCTATTTGTCATAATACAATATCATATTTTTAGTGATCAAATCCTAAATATATTAATATCACATTGCATGGGGAAAGATCTTTACATAATATTCAAATTCATTAAAATTAATTTTATTAAGCTGTTAAATATAGTTGTAATATTTGCTTCAATTTATTCTTACCCATTGTTGTCATTTTATTTTCATTTAAATCTTCAATTTAAATAGACTTTGCTTTTGAGTTTTGCATGCCAATTTAAATAGTTCAACTATCCTCGTGGGATCGATATTAGGATTTTTAAGGAAAATCCTATACTACTTGAAATGATACGTATACTTCTGTAGTACCTCTAGTGTGATGTTTTATTATTTATTTTCCATATCATTAAATTTTTTCAAACTACCTACTAATTATAATTTGGGTCAAGTTTATGTCAATATTTTGGAGATTAAAAATACACATAATTACGAGTAGGGACAGAGAGCCATGTCCAACGTGGGTGGGGGGGAGGGGGAGGACTGACATTAACTAATACCATTTCTGTAAATTTTGCTTAGTCTTTCTCCCACCGAACATGGTTCACCATGTTTCATGTAAATAGCTTTTAAACAAACCTTTATATCCATGCAAGTCAAGTCTTTTTTTAGAATTTTTCCATGTACTTTCTAATGTCCCCAAGGCTCAAGTTTGTATCAGAAATAAGGTAGGGGCAAGGATTCTGAGACGCTCAGTTGGTAAAATAATAGGATAGGAACTAGGAGCAGTGTTATTGTCTTATACCTTAATTTTGATATTATATTTGATATATTAAATTAATATCAGGCATATATATATGGTGCTTGAAGAAATTCAGAGAAATTTTGTAAATATCATTGAGGGACTAGAGTTACATACTGAAGTATTCTTAAAGAATGATGAAAGAAGAATCCTTTATTGTGTTTTTGATCTGAGGGATAGTGGCCGCACTTTTTTTGAAGAGAAAGACATATTCCGAGCAGTTGAAGAGGATGGAGGGAAAATGCAGGATCACTATTCAGTGTGGATGCTGTTATAACTTTGTTAAGGACATGCATGGGAACCCCTCGGGCATCTTGAGATATGATGAGGTGGATCCTGTGTCATCCCCAATAAAAAAGATGGTGAGGTGGAGTATACTACCTATGAATTGTATTCCAAATAGCTGCATCATCAATATTTATGGACAATGATATTGCATACCTCCCCACATCGATCCTCATGACTTTGTTAGACCATTCTATACAGTTTCATTTATGAGCAAAAGCAACATAATGTTTGCGAAGGAGATAGATATCGTCGGTCCTAGAGAGTTCCAAGGTTTGATTGAGATTCCACTGCTAGTCGAATCAGTGTTGATTTTGAAAGGAAATGGAGCAGACTTGGCCAAGCATTGCATTCCTAGAGTGCCAGACCTCAGATTCTCAGTCGCGTTAAGAAGAATGGATGATAGCAAAATATCATACAGATTCTAGCCAGATCTAGAGGGTGAGGAACTATGCTTGTATGAGCTGTAACATAGTTGTACCTCTGAGTATACGCAAAGGGACTCTTATCCGAAAGCATGGCTTAGAAGGTTAGCTTGAGCACAACGTTTCCTTAGGGGACAGATAGACAGTTGTTACCGTGTCAAAGTAGAAAAGATGTTATATGTAGTCTTATATTTTCTACATGGATATACTCAGTGTGTTGTTTTGGGGAGTTTCAACATGTAATCAGTTGTACTACATGTTTGGAGATGAATTAATGAAGTTTTTCAATTTCAGCATATGTGTTAATTTTCCTTTCTTTTTGATTGATGAGAGGTCGCGGAACCATACGTTGGTTCAAAAGTTTAACGAATAAAAAATGATACAAAAGAAATCTAAAAATAAATTAAAGTTAAAATTCAAAATCAAAATCAAAATAAACGGAAGTTGAGTTTGATAATTTTATAATAACAAAAATGATGAAAAAGGTAGACAAATTCTCCATGTTTTTTACACACCCTGCGTTCTCCACAAACTCTGCACTCCACTTCTCTCTAATTTCCTACTTTCCGCGCACAAATTCTTACAACTCAAACTTTGCACAAAGGTACTTATATCCTTTTCACAAAGTTTCACTCTCTACACAAGATTCCATAAATTTTTCACATTCTCCGCTCTTTAAAAAGTCCTCCACAATCTCGGCAATTACCACAACCTCCTCTGCATTCGAGATTGTAGACCTTCATTGTACTCCCTCGGGATAGGTCTCCATCCTATTCCCATCTCAGCATTCAGGATAGTGGACCTCCATTATACTCTCTTGGGATAGGCTTTTTTCATACTCCCATCTCAGTAATCAGGATTGTGGACCTCCGTTCTACTCCTTCAGGAGTAATCAGGATGGTAGACCTCAGTTCTACTCCCTTGGGATAGCCCTCCGCTCTATTCCCATCTCAGCACTCGAGATTGTAGACCTCTATTCTACTCCCTCAAGATAGGCCTCTATCCTACTCCTATCTCAGTACTCGAAGTTCCAAACATGTATTCTACTCCCTCAGGATAGGACTCTACTTTTTTCTCTTCTCAGCACTCGGGATTGTAGACCTCCGTTCTACTCTCTAGGGATAAGCATCCACCATATTCCCATCTCAACACTCAGGATTGTAGACCTCCATTCTACTCCCTCATGATATATCTCCATCCTACTCATATATCAGTACTTAGAGTTGTAGACCTCCATTCTACTCCTTCGGAATAGGCCTCCATCCTACTCCCATCTTAGCACTCGGAATGGTAGACCTCTGTTCCACTCCCTCGAGATAGGCCTCTGCCTTATTCCCATCTCAACACTCGGGATTGTAGACGTCTGCTCTACTCCCTCATGATAGGCCTCTGTCCCTGGCAACAACGCCAAAAGCTTGATGGCGGGTAAATTTAGTGTGTAAATTTTGCAAATATTTTTCAATATTACAAAATTACACACGACTGATATATAATAAAAGATAATCCCTACAAAAATTACACACGACCTTAGGTACCCATACCGTCTTCTTTTTCGATGATGATGCCTCAGGACGGGACGTCTCAGTAGAGACATCGGTATGTCGAGGGAAGGTATGCTCCCCGTAGTGTAGACCGGTTACAGTGTCAGGTAATCGTCTTGTCTTTCTTTCCATGATTGTAGAAATAACAAGTGAACCTTTTGGACCCAGTCTTGACTTAATCGGTCGGCGACCTGTGGTTCTGGTGGTGGTATGATCGGTGGTGATCATAACAGTATCAACTCGGTTTCCCAAACGGAGCCAAACGAGAAACACGGGTAGGAGACTCTATAATCGACCTACGAGATTTTCTAGCGGACTTAATATCCTTCAAAATTTCATTCTTCATATGGGGGAAATCGTATGTCCCACTCGTTTAAGTAGTTCACTAACATTACGTCCTTCTTTAATAGCAAGCCTTCTGAATAATGCACTAACTCGGATGATGGGGCTGAATTTCTTTCCCTTCTCACCACGTCCATGAGGTGATGGTAATGCAGCAGCAATCTTCCGGATACTCTCATATCCATCAGTATCTGTCAGAGGATGGAATCTACTTCCTCGCAGGAGTGGGTAGACTTCTGGTAATACCTCTTCAACTTGATGAGGCTCCCTCTCATCAGGTGTGCTCTCAAGAGTCTGGGCTGTGATTGCCCTCTGAACTCTCCTATTGCGGTTCCTTCTTTGAGTTCGGGTTAGTGGTCCAGTCCTTGAGCTTGACCCGATTTCAAACACGGGTGGTGGAACAGTTAATCCTTCAGTCGAATCTTCGACAATCATCACTTCCTTCCCCTTAGCAGTTGCGGGGACAGTAGCCTTGATGACGGCAGCTTTAGCTTTCTTACCGATAGGGAAGTCTTGAAGGCATCTCAAACTAAATTCTGCAGACGGCTCTTGAACTTCCGGGGTAGCGATCTTCATTACCACGAACGGGGCTTTCCCTAGGATAACCTCGATGTCTTCAAATCTAGCTCCAAACTTGATGGTGGGAGCGACGTTATGGGCGTTGCGGTCCATCGGCAGGTTGCAGGGAAAGGTCAGCGTTGGGTAAGCCATCGAAGCAGGCTTTAAAACAGAAAGTTTTAGGGTCAGCTATATGGCCAGAAACCTTGAAATCTCTAGTGCAAGCACTGAAGAAATAGAGGTTAATCTGTAGACCGGGAGGGTCTTAACTTACAGGTAATTTTAACATGTTTATTTAAAAGGGTGTAAATTTAAATTAATGTTTCAAAGTGCACACAGCACAACACGAGTTGGTTCAATCCACGAAGTATCAAACCAGATGTGGAAAGGAGTTGCACCCAATTTTATCAAACCAAATGTGGAAATGAGTTGCGAGAAAGTTTAGGACCCAGTGCGGGACCCAATTCCTAGCAGGAAAATGCCTGGTGGAGTTAATCCACCAACAACCTATTGGGGTCCGACCCTATCAAACCAAATGTGGAAATGAGTTGCGAGAAAGTTTAGGACCCAGTGCGGGACCCAATTCCTAGCAGGAAAATGCCTGGTGGAGTTAATCCACCAACAACCTATTGGGGTCCGACCCCATCTGAAAAATTTAGGCAGAAAATGCCCAGGTGGAATTAGTCCATCGACACACCTATTGGGGGTCCGACCCCACATAAAAATTTAAGGAGTCCTTAATGGCCTTCCGAACCCCTCTGTTCAAAAGATGGTTGAACAGCTAGTCCTGAAGTCCAAGGAGTTAGCAGTACCTTCCCAAGACATTGTTCAAAGATGGTTGAACAGCTAGTCCTAAAGTCCAAGGAGTTAGTCGTACTTTCCCAAGACAGAAATGGGTAAAGTACGCCAATGCTAGTCCTGAAGTCCAAGGAGTTAACTATACTTTCCCAAGATAGAAATGGGTAAAGTATGCCAACAAAAGAAAGGTAATCTGGTCGAAGAGAGCATAGACATATTACCGATGTGTGAAGATAATATTTCTTGATTTGTATGGAGAGAAAAGCTTGTCCCCAGTGGAGTCGCCAGAAGCTGTCAGCACTATTTTTGGTGTGGGGTTTGCCGTAAGAAGCTGTCGGTCATCGAAATTGAAATCTCGTTGCCCGCTTCGGAAGGACGTTAAAAAATTTAATCGGTCATCGGAATTATTTTTGGTGTGGGTTTTGCCCGTAAGAAGCTGTCGGCCATCAGAATTGAAATCCCGTTGCCCTCGGAAGGACGTTTTAAAAATTTTAGTTTTGAAAAAGATGAAGTCAAACTGACCCCATAATTTCCATATTTTAGATGAAAGAGCGCTTTACCTTAAATCATGTATCTATCCCGAAGGATGAACACAAGAATTGAGGGTGAGGCTCGATCAAATAAAATAGAGAAAGTTATGACATCTGTTTGGTCTGCGAAATCAAAGGATGAGGCTCGATCAATTAAACTAAGGAAAGTATGACGTCCGTTTGGTCTGCAAAACCTTGGGTGAGGGTTGATCAAATAAACTAGAGAAAGTTATGCCATCCGTTTGGTCTGCGAAACCAATGTATTGCCGACAAGTTCCCCTATTTAATATAAAGGATTAAATAGGGTTTATATTAAGCTGTGTTCAGACATCCTTCCTATAAGGGCAAGGCCCTATAGTTAATTACACCTTAATTGACCAAAGTCACTTAAGAAAACTCTCGATAAAAAAAAGAAATATTATCTTCAAAGAATTTCAAAGGGTAGGACTCTTCAAGTAAATCGGACATAGAGGTGTGCAAGGGGATTGGTTCAAATTTGGAACATTTTTTTATTGTAGAATCCAAATGAAGAAGGACTAGGGGATGTCATGGATCCAAAGGAGAACCTCGGTGACTTCCCAAGCTATCCTAATGTTTGGCTTCAATTTTGAGGAGAAATATTTAGATGTTTCATCCTGCCAGTTTTATTATTTAGGGCTTACATTCGTATGAAATGATCACACGAATAGCCTGGAAGATGTGAGGATTTAGGTCGTGACAAACGACAACCTTGGAGTCCTAAGACAAGTTAGGGCTTATATTGTATAGCAGGGCTATGCAAAGGCCTAAAGATAAGGTGAGGATTTACATTGCATAAGCAAGCAAACTCGAAGTCCTATGGCTTTGTTATTTAAGTCTAAAGAAGGAAGATTGATTTAGCTGAGGAAGACAGTTTTTTTTGCTGTTGAAGATGGTTGTGCTGCCCACCATACTAGCTCCAAGCTCCTACCGCAACGAGTTTGAGTTATCTAGTGTATCAAGTTATAATATCAAATTAGGTGGCCCTATGGTTGAAGTTCTTTAAATTTTATGAGGGCATATTAAAGTTGATTAGAGTGACACCGGTTAGGATCCTACGGTTCCCTCGTTCTGGCATCACTATTTTCTATTGGATTCACTTAGAACAAATGAACTTACTAAACCCAACTTAACGAGTTCCATAATTTTATTTAAACCGTGGGAAACCTTGTTAGAAACCGTAGGTTACCTCCTCTAAGGGATTCCCGATCATCCAATAGAGACGTCTTAATTTAGTTGAAGTTTTGGTTTTTGTGTGATGTTTGGGATTAAAATTTTGAGTTGTTTAATATTTTGAATGTTGTGGCGGTGAATTTTATCTTGGTTGATTCTTAATTTTTGTTTTGGTTATGTGGTTATCCTGATGGTTTTAGTTTTCATGCAGGGTGACATCTTTGTTTAGCATAGTATAAAAGTACAGTATGAAAGTACAAGAAAGACAACGCTGAAAACTGTAAAAGTGTACCTGGCGAGTCTTCTCGTTCCACCACCTGAAACTTAAAATACAAGTTAAGGCAGTTTATGAAGAGCAGGAAAGGTAAAATTTTGGTAATTTTCCTAACCCTATGTCATATCTTGGTGAGTCCTTAAAAGTTTAATTAAGGATGATTTCATTGAGCGAAGCATATTAAATTTAATAGGCCTTTGAGGTATCCAACAAGTTGGAGGGGGAAACAGGTCCATGTCTCTCCCTCACCAACTAGTGAAAAGCCTTGAGTCCAGTTAAACTTATTATGTTGCTTAATGGTTCATCTTGTGAATACCCTTATTACTCAATGAACTCTGATGTCTCAATTATCCCTAAGAATAGGGTAACTATCATTTATCATTTAATTTTAAAATTATGTGGGTGAAGATCCATGAAGGGGCAAGTTAGTGTAATTTGAACACTTAGCCAAATTTCAAACCTAATTGGGCTTAGTGGTGTTTCAAGGACTTAAAGGGGCAAGTTAGTGTAATTTGAACACTTAGCCAAATTTTAGTCCTAATTGGGCTTAATGATGTTTCAAGGATGTTTGGTTTTTTTATGTTTATTTCTCTAATCCTTTTTTAGTCAATTTTTTTATTTAAATTAAGTCACCACTAAGCCCTGAAGACCTAGGTGAGTGTCTTAATTAGACTTAAAAAAGGGTTAAGCTTTAAGTGATCGTGATTCATGATTTGAATTTTATTTGAAAATCAAAATAGAGGTATTAAATTGATTAATTATTAACTTCAAAAGTCATACCCCTAAGTCCAAGATCATTTAATTTTAATACACTTCAAAATTTTAATAATTTAGGAATTTATTAGTCTTAATTAGGAAAATAAGATTGGTTTCTGCCAATTAACCCCTTTGTGTTTCAAGGATCAAATAAATTGATTAAGATCAGAGGTTACCCATTTTCCCTCCTTAAATTAGGCCTAAATGTTAATTAGGGCAAGGTTTCCAAAATTACACATTTGCCCCTAAGGCTCTAACACTTCATAATTTATCAAATTAAATTCAAATGACTTTGAAATTTTTATCCTACCTCATTCATGGGTCAATTAAGACATCAGAGGAGAAAATATGATTTTTCAAAATGCAATTTAATTTATATAATTATTTTCATGCAAAAATAGGATTTTTGAAAGAAAATTCCTAACTTGACCAAGGTAAATTGTAATCTCTTGACATTTTTACTGGAGGTATACTTAGACCAGAGAAGCCTTTGGATAAAATTTCATAATTTTTTGAATTTTTTGTGATTTATTAGAATAATTTTAAATTCTGGGCTATTTAATAAAAATTAAATATTTTAAGTGGTGAAAATTAAGTTTTATATTTTTGAAAAATCTCCCTAATGTCAAGGAACTCAAAGGAGAAAATTTTATATTTTTCTAATTTTTCCTTGATTTATTGGAATTATTTTAGTGAAAACTCATTTTTAGCCTTTTTTAAAAAAAAATTATTTTCAAGCTTTGAAAATATTATTTAGAGAATCAGGAAAAATATTCTAATTGTTCCTAAGTGATTAGGAAGCAATTTAGAACATATCTTTAGAAAATCAGAGATAATATTCTAATTGTTCCTAAGTGATTAGGAAGCAATTTAGAACATCTTCATGAGTTTTATTATTTTGTGATTTTTTATGAATTTTTAATTATTTGAATATTTAAAATAGGCCAAAAATCAAGTTTTTACTTTAAATATAGTTTTTTTTAGAAAATATCCCTGATCACAGAGAACTCAAAAAACTAAGTTTCATAATTTTTGAGTTATATTTTGATTTTTAGAAAATCATTTAAGTACCAGGAGTGGTATTTATTTTTAAAAATCAATTTAAGTTATGAAATGAACTCAAAATATTTTGAAACTTTTATGATGAGTTCTATGGATCATAGGTCACAGTGGAGATCAAAAATCAAGTCATTTAAATGTTTAAATTTTTTAAAAATCAATTATCTTAGTGATTTAGTATTTGAAAATTTTAAGCATATTTTAAATGACTTGACCCATGAAATTATTTCTAAAGGTTTCTCTAGTTATGGTAGACCTTCCCATATTTTCTTAAGATTTTATAATCAACATGCTAATTTCCATGATTATTTTAAGGAAATAATGTGAAATAATTTAAAAAATATGGATCTCCATATAGAGACCTCCTCTGACTTTAGAAAAATCAAAGAATGTTTCCCCTTGCAGAGGCTACAATATGTCAAAATTTCAAGTCAAGGTGATGTGTCAATATGCATGGAGAATCAAATAATTCCAGATAGTATTTAATTAATTAAAAATATTTTATGCATCAAATGGGCTTGAAAATTAATCCACATTATTCTCCTCTGTTCTCTTAGCAAGAGGGTATTTTTATTTATTTTTGTGATTTTTCTACACAAAGTTATAGATTTTCTAAGTTGAGGGTATTTAAATAAACAGGAAAAAACCCTATTTATCTATTTAAACAGCGCGTGCTGACTAGATCCTAGGCAGCTCTGAAGGCATGCGTGGCGCGCTCTGGTTGGACGCCGCCGTCGACGTAGCTGCTGACTCGGCCCGCGGTTTATGTTTTGAAACGCTGTCTGGCTCGATCTCCCCCGTTCATTTGATACACGCTTGATCGAACGGCTCTCCGTCATCGTCCCTGATGGAATGATCCCGTGCCTGTCCACACTAAAACCTTAAGATCTTGGCCTAGACTCAACCAAATCACTTCGGGTTTGATCCTATGGACTCGTCTAAGTGAGACGAACACATCCATACGGCTAAGGTGCCATGAAATCAAGCTTAAGTAAATGGAGGATCAAAACAAGCTCGGGAGGAGGAGGAGCTTTATACCTTCGCTCTGAGAAGGGAAGCTTTGATCAGAGGTGCTTGGCACGTTCGTTGGGGTCCAAGGTGGCTAGGGATTAAGTCCCTGGACTTGGTGTGAAGTCTAGGTGTGAATTTGACCAAGCTCGTTTCCAGGCGTTGGTCTAGAGCTATGGTAGAGGCTCTTGGAAGGGGGATTTGATGGGGCTTTGGCTTTTTTCACTCTTGTGAAGATGTAGGCACAAGAAATTGAAGTTTGGTGGAGTGTGGAGGTGTATTGGGTTCTGTCCTGGTAGGTGTAGGCACAAGGAATTAAAGTTTGGTGGAGTGTGGAGGTGTATTGGGTTTTGTCCTGGTTTTCGGCAGGGTTTCCGCTCAAAATTGGGCTCCGGCAATGGGAATGGGTGAGGGAAAGTGGTTGGAATGCACTGAGGGAATCTTAGGGAACTCTGTGTGAAGTTTGGAGAGGCGTCTCTGAGGAATTTTCGGGATCTTAGGGAAGCTCTGTGTGAATTTTGGAGAGGCCTCTCTAAGAAATTTTCAGCACTTAGTTCAATGGCCATGGAGGCGAACTTTTATAAAAAATGGGGTTATGGTGGTTGTCTTGGCCAATTAAGAGGTGTAATGTGGTGCTTAGGTGGAGGGCAGAGGAGCACCATAATTTGATTTGGATGAGTTGGCCTCTAGGTTTGATTTGGGTGAGATGCCATGGGGGTGACTCTTGGTTTTGGGCTTTTCTGGCCACTAGGCTGGCTGGCCGGCCAGGGGGAGGTGGCTAGGAGGTTAGGGAACCTAGAGGAATCCATCACAGCAATTTACTGCAAATGTGCTTGAATTTGGCAAAGATATCTTAAGCATGTGCATTTTTGGAAATAAGATCCCTTAATTTGGGGGACCTTTGGTCCATGGCTTGATTTAGGTGGTTTCATGGTGTTTGGACTGGTCATTAGGTCCAACTAATGGCTGTGGTGGAGTTAATTTGGTGGCCTTAGGGTGGTTAGGTCACATTTAGTGTATGGGTCCAAGTGGGTGCAAATGACCAAAACTTGGGTTTGAGCTAGGTCAGCCATGTCAATTAGCTCAATTTATTGTTGTATTTGGTGTATATGATCACAAGGAACAACTTTGGTGAAGGATGGAAATGGTTTTGAGTTTAATTGGGGGGTCAATTTGAAGAAATTTTGAACTTTAATCAATTTGGTCATGTTGGGCTAGGCTTGGGTCTAGCTTGGGTTAACCTTGGGCTAGGTCCAAATTGATTATTATAAATGGTCAATAGGGTCCTCATGAAGAGTTTTTAATATGAATTGTATGCCAGTTGGAGGTTAAGACAATCGGGGACCCTATGAAGAGTTTTCAACATGAATTGGGTGCCAATTTGGAGGTTAAGGCAATCAAGTTAGATAAAATTTGAGTTTTCAACATGAATTGAATGCCAATTTGGAGGTTAAGGCAATCAATTGGGTGAAATTTGTGGAATTACCAATTTGGGGCTAAATTTAGGAATTTTGGATTTAGGCCAAAATCAAATGGATTTGAGACTTAAACAAGGTCAATTGATGGTTGATTTTTGTATAGGAATGTCATAAAGATTTTTCAACATTAATTGAGGCCAATTGACTAGGCTATGGGTTGAATTGGGTGAGATTAAGTCATATGGTCAAAATTAGAGTTTTAACCTAAATCAAAATTAGGCTCAAATCATGGACCCCATTGAGATTGGATTTAGTGTATTTTGGTCATATCAAAAGTGAATATGAGTTTAAAAATTGGGCTCAAATCATGGACCAATTGAGCTTGTATTTGGTTTATTTTGGTCATATGAAAAGTGAATTTGAGTTTAGGATTGGATGCTTGGATTTGGTTTAGTTTGGTCATATCAAAAGTGAATTTGAGCTTAGGATTGGAATTGGGTCAATTGAGATCAAATTGATGGACATTTGAGTTGGATTTGGGGAAATTTGGATCTTTAAAGATTTAGTTTGTGGGGAATTTTGGGTCTTTAAAGGGCAATTTGGGGATTTTGGTTAAAGATGGTCAAATTGGCTAAATCGGGCCATGTGATAGTTGAAAGAAATGAAATTAAGAATATTTGAGATTTACTGGGATTTTTTGGGAATTTTTGGAATTTTGGGCCAAAGAGGGGTATTTTGGTAATTAGGGGGTGCCTTAGGGGTCAAAAGGCCAAGATGGGTATTTTGGTAGAGTTGAGGTACCAATCATCACCAATATGCCATGGACCAAAGGAAGCCCCATTTTGGGTCCTCTACATAGTGGTCTTAGCTAAACCATAGCCCTAGGGCTAGTAGATTTAGGGGACCATCTACATGAGTATCCCAAAAGATCAAGGGATCTAGGTTAGAAATTTGAGCTCAGGGTTGTGAGTGAATGTGGGTGTAGATAAGTCTAGTGAGTGCCTTAGCTCTAGACTAATACCCAAGTTCAACTTAAGGTCCAACCAAGGGTGACTCATCCTGAGTTTCCCCCACAGTGACCCCACCTACTAAGTGTTTAGAGGTTGAGACCAACATGTGAAACTTCAAGCTGAGTAGAGAAAAATTTAGAATTTCTAGTTGTGAGGGTTCAAAGTCTAGTTTTCTAGGAATAGTCAAAAGTAAAAGTCCTATGGCTAGACCCTAGGCTATTAAATAGGAGGAACTAAACCTCAACCAAAATTGAGGTCAACAGTCAACATCGACAAATTTGTGTTGTCCAGAGTTTTAGTAGATCCTGGAGCATCTCTTAACTTGATGAGCCTACGGACATTGGCCTATTTAAATATTGAATCTCAAGAGCTTACGATTGATAAAATTATGTTAGGAGAATTCAACCAAAAGGGAGAAACAGCCTTTGGATCAATTACATTACTTATGAAGTTTGGAGAACTTCTGACAACTGCTAAATTTCATTACATAGACACTGAGATCTCTTTTAATGCTCTAATGGGTCGATCATGGATTTATGAGCACAACATGGTTCCATCATCCTTACATCAATGCATCAAGTACTACAAAGATGATCAAGAAAATTGCATCAAAGGAGACTTACAACCATTTTCAGTGCATGAAGTTGGTAGCCATGAAGATGTTGCCTACTACGCACCTCCAAAGATAATTTTCTTCTCTCAAAAAATTACCACAAATAAAAATCAAGATTCAAAAAAAGTCACAAAGAGGAAGTCATTCAACTCCGCTTCAATGATCTTCCACCGCTCCCTTACAACGAGTTGGTGGAGTTTCTTTTAGTTCGCGCACCCGAGGTCGAGGCAGGGGACGTGGACGAGTAAGAATCAACTTAATCGTTGAACCGACTAGGCCAACTATCAACATTGATAAATGACTAAACAGAAGAAACCTCAGTAAGAGATATCCTTAGAAGATACAGATAAGAATGAATATAAAGCAATGTATGATCAAATAAACCACTATGTGAATGCTATGACCCTTCAATTCTCCCTCAAAAGGTCGAGAGTTTAGAGGTTGAGGAAGTCCGTAGTGTTGGTTTAAAGTCAATCAAATTTTACCGTGCTTCTATCTCTACTGAGCTTGAAAAACATGTAAATTTGAATGATGATCCTAATGAATTAATGGAATTTCCGTTTGTTACATTTTTGCCTTGTGTTCAAAAGTTAATTCAACAAGGAAACTTATCAAAATAAATACCAAAAGATAAATTTCAGCTTTTTGAAAAATTAAGGAATTTTGAAAGTCGAACTCCCAACTTAAAAGAGGGTCTCGTATTTGGTACAGTTGGACCAGTCGATGATTCTAAATTTTGCATGGTTGTTACTAGTGAGTCAGAAGAGGATTGCCTTGATATAGAGGATGACTCTATTGATCAACTAATTGAAGATGCTCTGCCAAAATTTGAGGAATAAATTAAATCTACCATTGATGAATTGAAAGAGATTAACCTCGGTACTGAAGAACAACTCCAACCTACATTTATAAGTTCTCTACTCAATGACGGAGAATCTTCAGAATTGATCAAACTATTAACAAAGTTCAAAGATTGCTTTGCATGGAGCTATGATGAAATGTCAGGACTGTCAGCAGAGGTTGCAGTTCATAAACTTGGGATGGAAAAGAATTTAACCCCAGTAAAACAAGCTCCCAGGAGAATGTGCCTCGAAATAGAACAACAAGTCATCGCCGAGGTGAAGAACTTAATAGACGCCAAGTTTGTAAAAGAAGAACAATAGCCCATGTGGTTAGCTAACATTGTACCTGTTAAGAAGAAAAACAGACAGATCTGTGTTTGTTTCGACTTCAGAGATTTGAACAAGGCATGTCCAAAAGACGAGTTTCCGCTACCAATACCAGAAATGATGGTCAATATCGCTTCAACACACGAAATTTCCTCCTTCATGGACTGATCGTTGAAATACAACCAAATCAAAATGGCTCCAAAGGATGCAGTACATACAACCTTCAGAACACCGATTTGAATTTTCTGCTACACAGTGATGTCGTTCGGCTTAAAGAAAGCCGGAGCAACATATCAGTTCGCAATGACGATGATTTTTTACGACCTCATCCATAACCAAGTAGAATGCTACATGGATGATTTGATCATCAAAAGTAAACAAAAAATAAACCATTTGTACGATTTGAGGATCATGTTGGAATGGTTACAACGATATGACATTAAAATGAATCCCTTGAAGTGTGCCTTCCGGGAAATTTCTAGGATTCATTGTCTGTCATCGGGGAATCGAGATTGACCTGGATAAAGTTAAAGCTATCTTGAAAATGCCTCCTCTTAAAACCTTGAAACAACTACATTCTTTCCAAGGGAAGTTGGCATATCTGAGATGCTTTATTTCTAATCTCTCAGGTAGGTGTCAACCTTTCTCGGCATTAATTAAAAAGGACGCCAAATTCATTTGGGAAGAGAAATGCCAGCGGGCCTTTAGAGATGTTAAATAATATATAATGAAACCTCCTCTTTTGGTAGCTCATATTCCAGGGAAACCATTGATACTTTATACCATGGTCTTAGACGACACTTTTGGAGCCCTCTTAGCCCAAGTCAATGACGAGGGTAAAGAAAATGCACTCTACTACTTGAGTTGTTGCCTAATTTCAATGTAGATAAGGCATTCATCTATTGAAAAGCATTGTCTGGCATTAATTTTTAACGCTCAAAAGCTTAAACATTACATTCTTTCTCATAAGATTACCCTAATCACAAAAGTTAATCTGTTGTAATATCTGATGACACAACCAACACTCTCCGGATGTTTAGCAAGATGGTCAATGATATTACTGCAATTTGATATAACTTTTGTTCCCCTCTAAGCTATCAAGGGACAGATACTAGCATAATTTCTCGCTGTACACCCACTGCCAGCTGGGTCCTCTTTCAACATTGAGTTACCAGACAAGCAAATACTACAAATGGAATTCTCCGGTGCGCAATGCTAGGAAATGTACTTCGATGGCGCTTCTTCAACCAGAAAAGAAAAAGGATCAAACACAGTTATACCAGGCAAAGCAGGGATCAGTTTGATCTTTATCACACCAGATAAGGGTATGTTGAGGTTCTCATACCACCTGACAGAGTCATGCACAAATAATGAAGCAGAATATGCAGCTTTAATCATTGGGTTGGAAGTGGCAATCTCAATGGATATAATGAACATTGTCATTTTTGGCGACTCTCAACTCGTCATCCAACAAGTCGTCGGACAATACAAAATTTTGAAACCAAGATTAGCAGAGTGCCATCAGCACACAATGAAACTGCTGGAGCAGATCCCCGATGCGAATTTCTACCGGATTCCTAGGGGAGACAATGCCCATGCTGACGCTCTAGCAAAACTCGCTAAGGAAATGGCATGTCCCCCGAAGTATTCAATTGAAATCACAATACAAGGAAGATATGTCTTGTCTCAAATCGACTTCAAAACTTTACACAAGCTCGGAATAAAAGAAGCAATAAATACAGCTGTAAACATCAATGAAGTTTGATGCAAGTCATTAATAGAATATTTGCATAACGGAAAAACTGCCAGAAGACAAGTCTGAAGCACATCATATCACAAGAAGGGCCATGTCTTACGCGCTGGTGGGAAACATTCTCTACAGAAGATCATTTGACCATATGTGGCTACGGTTTTCAAATAAAGCCGAAGCACAGAATATTGTCAAAGAAGTACATGTCAGACTGTGTGGCGCTCATCAGTCAGGGTCGAAGATGAAAATGAAGATCAAAAGACTCAAATATTATTGGTCAGCAATGTTGTCTGATTGCATGGATATAGCCAGAAAATGTCACCAATGCCAAGTGCATGGGGTAATCTTACACCAGTCTTCGAATGTGCTACACCCAACTATTGCCTCGTGGTAGTGTTGGGGCACGGACATAATAGGTCTGATAGACCCTCCATCTTCCAAAGGACACAGGTTTATGCTTGTTGCTACTAAGTTCTTCTTAAAATGGGTAGAGGCAGTACCGTTGTGTGAGGTTACGACGCAACACGTCCTTCAATTCTTCAAAAGCCAAATTGTCTACAACTTTCTAAAGTACCAAAATCAAACACAGTAGCATGAAGAATAATTTACAATAACGGGACAGCTTTCAAAAACACCAAAATCAATAATTTTTTAAATAGACACGGGATAGATTGGAGATACTCTACGATTTACTATCCTAGAGAAAATGGTCTAGCTGAAGCCTTCAACAAAATACTGGTACATATTTTCAAAAACACTGGATGAAAATAAAAGGGATTGGCACAACAAACTATTAGAAGCCTTGTGGGCCTACCAGACGACTTTTAGGACTCTCACTTAGTGTATAGCCTATATGCTCGTGTACGGGTCCGAGGCCGTGCTATCGCTAGAAATCCAGACACCGTCTCTTAGAGTTGTTATTGCCAACCAACTCACAACAGGAGAAAGTGCAAAACTCAGACTTGAAGATCTGAAAAGTCTTGAGAGAAAACTACTAGAAGCACAACAACACTTGGAGCTTTACTAAGCAAAGATGGTACAATCCCATAACAAATTTGTATGCCCAAGGACATTCAAAGTTTTCGACCTCGTACTTTTTCTCAAAAGACCTATACCTGCACGCCATAAAATAGGAGAAAAATTTGATCCAACTTGGGAGGGACCATTTGTCGTTGAGAATGTCCACACCGTAGGTTCCTACTAGTTAGTGGACTTCCAGGGCGAACGACCCATGTTACCATTAAATGGACGATACCTGAAAACCTATTAAGCGACCTAAAGCCTCTTGCCTTCTCCTGCTTTGAAACTTTGAAACTTTGATTGTTTTGGGGTTATCTATGCGGCCAAATGTTTATGACCGGGTCCAAATTTTGTAATTAACCTCAATATAATAAAAATTTTGATAAAAAAATTAAACTTCAAAATTTCTCCTTTCTACTTTTGAACTTAATATTCCACTAAATTAAACAAAATTCATACATAAAATAAGCAATTCTCTTCACCAAAATAAACTAAAATTTAATTTAATAAATACTTTAATTTGTTCTCGTTCATGCCAAGTTTCGGCTCACTGATATTTTTCTTGTCGTCTGCAGGAAAATATCGGGAGAGAGGCTGAACTTCGCTTTCAAGGATGGCTGGAGCCTTGCACTGAATGAGAAAATGGTACTGCAGGGTGGCACCATAGACTTCAACATGGACTTTTACCAAGTCGATATGGACTACAAAAGTCCTCTGACGAATGTAGTCAGCTGCCAAGAAAAGGAGGGATTGCCTTCACTACTGAGGGTGGCCGTCAAAGACGATACATAACATAAAGGCACAAACGTGATGATAGTGCAGAACTCGAGGGAGGGGCCCAACCGTCTGCTATCCAAGATAGCGAAACCAGCCGGAGGCCTAGTAGCTGCCAACAATGAACGACTGCCAGAAGTTTTGCTTCGTCGGACTCAGCGCAGAAATGCCAGCCGTAGAAAATAAAAGGCTTTCCTACAGGAAGAACGCAGACGTCATAAGGAAGAAAAAAACTTACTCACCCCTATTCCTGAGGGTAATATCTATGATCCAGACATGAAAGAGACTTCTTCCAGCCTACCCGGCACAGATGAAGAACCGGGGTTCATCACTGAGCCAGAGACACCTTCAACCTCAGATACCTTATGCACGGGTTGCCCGACGTGCAATGCCGAGATACCTGCAGGGACATCAGCCAAAGGGGCATTTGTAGAATGCCCGGACTGCAATGT
>JXCR01119434.1:6266-28115 GCA_002079205.1 Phalaenopsis hybrid cultivar | reverse complement strand
ATATATATATATATATGTATGTATGTACATGTATACATACATATACATGTACATACAAATACACACACACACACACACACACACACACACATAGCTTGAGCTTGATTAATTTTATCAGGTTCAAGCTCTAGCTTGAGCTTAAGGGTCTGTTTAGGACAGCTGTTGATTATTTATAATCTGCTGATAAACAGATTATTCTGAAAATCTGATAATCTGCAGATTATCAAAATAAACTGATATACTGTTTGATGCAGCTTATTCAGAACAACTTACTGAGAGTTGTTTGTTGAATAAATGATCATTCTGCCCCTATTTGGTTAAGTTGTTTGCAACAGAATTAAAATGAGAACAAAAGTATATAATACAAAACCTAGAAATCATCACAGACCAGAAATAATCTTATACCTTTCTCGTTAAATAACATTCAAAGCCGTTAGGATTTTCTGATGATAATTAGGAATCAAAAACAATAATTAGAAGTTTAAAAATACCTTAACAAAAACACAGGAAAAATCACTCATGAGAACCATCAACAACAATATAGAAATGAAAAAAACAATAATCTCCTCGTCATGCAAAACATACAACCTATTCAACCTAACAACTGCTCTCCAAGCCAATGATTCATCAAAGAAGATGAGCAATTGCTGCATAGCAAATTGGCTACAAGTGAGAGTATTCAATTCTAATGAAATTAGCCCAAAAGTTTTTGTATTTTACAACTAGAAGTAATAGATATTGTTATGCACTTTTCTCATGGATGTAACTCCCAAGCCGCAGATCTAAGCTAAAATATACCAAAAAATCATTCATTCATTTCATACATCACACCAAAAGTTAAAAAAAAAATATATTGCTTGCATCTCCAAAAAAATGGACAAAAAAGAGAAAGATTATAGGGAAAGCATACCTAACGAATCAGAAAGAAAAATCGAATTGCAAGGCTCGCGAGAAGGAAGGAGAGAGATATCAGAGGAAAATTAAATTTTAGGGCTGACCGATCTGCCTATCTACGATTCTTCTGCTGGAAAGGGCGAGGCGAGGGTGCGATTCTCTTGAAAGGGCGAGGCGAGGGAGGTGAGGCGATTCTCTGGAAGGGTTGAGGGCGAGGGCACCTGTGCCCGTTTGAGATGATTCTTGGAAAGGGCGAGGCGAGGGTGTGATTCTACCTAAAAGGGCGAGGCGAGGCGAGGGAGGTGAGTCGATTCGCTGGAAGGGGCGAGGGCAAGGGCACCACAGTAATCACAAAAGTTATATGCGGGACACAGGGGGTGGAGCGCTTGCGAGGCGAGGAAGGAAATAGCGATATGAGAAAGCCACGGTACCAATAATTTCCACTCGAACGCGACATTCAAATAGGCAGGCGGCGTTTTAAGAACGCCGCCGCACCAATTAAGTTGCCCCAAACGCGCAGTAAATCTAAGTGTTCGAATGGACTTGCAAGCCAACTTATTTATATTAAAAAAGAGAAAATAATATTAATTTAAGCTAGTTTTATAATAAGATGCAAACATAATAAACAATTAAGAGGTAAACAATAAGAAATCATCTAATATGCAATACCAAATATTATTTTTTCAAAATTTTTTTAATACCACAAAGATATAAGTCTTAAAAGTTAATATATTTTTAGTATATTTTATATTAGCATTTTCTTAAACAAGTCGGCTCACAGCCAACGAGTCGAGTCAGGGCTAGCTTGAGCTTGGCTTGTTGGCTCATCAAGCTTAGTTCATGAGCCACTTATTTAACCATGCTCGAATCTACTCAAGTGAAAAACATTGCGTACATAAGACGTACGCAGAGCTGCGTACGTCTGTAACCTGCAAATATGTTACAGGGAGAATTTTGGGAGGTTATAACCATGTTATACCCCCTGTAACAATCCCCTGTAACCTATCTGTTACAGAGGGTATAACGCTGTTATAACCTCCTAAAATCCTCCATATAACCTGTTTGCAGGTGACAGACGTACACAACTCTGCGTAAGTCTTATGTACCGAAATTTTTTTCCTACTCAAAAGCCAACTTGACTCACTGGGGATGGCCGTGTCAGCACATAATCAATAAATAATCAATTATACTATCAAACGAAAATAAACTCTCCCGTCCTTCGTGTTTACGCGGCATAATGGATCACTTGGGGAACAAGCTACAGCTGCGATAAAAAGGTTCTCGTTGCCCTCTCTTGAATCCGCAATTTATTCGATCGATAAGGTGTACGCAGTCGGTTCGATTGAGATCCAAGAAAGATGATCGAGGTGGTGTTGAACGATCGGCTGGGGAAGAAGGTGCGGGTGAAGTGCAACGAAGATGACACCATCGGCGATCTCAAGAAGCTGGTGGCCGCTCAAACTGGAACTCGGGCGGACAAGATCCGCATCCAGAAATGGTACAACATATACAAGGATCACATCACCCTGAAGGACTACGAGATACACGACGGGATGGGCCTCGAGCTCTACTACAACTAGCTCCATGTACGCTTCTCTAGATCGAGTTTGGTTTTGGTTCTGATGTTCTGTGTCTCGTTTTTTCTGTATTCGAACTTAATTTATTGGCTCAATCGTCTTGTTAGGGTTTGAAAAATATACTCCATGTCGGTTTTGTTATGGTTTTAAGAGATCGTGTTCTTAAAAAGTATGTGTGAGAGAATTATGCTATAATTTCATTGGTGTTAGACGTTTTGTAAGAAGAAGTGGTTTGTTGATTTCTTTTCTGGTTGAATTATGGATTTATTTTAGGGGTTTCCTTTCTTCACTGATAAGAACGTTGAGGTAATGATGATTCAGTTATATTGAGAACTCAGGGCATACATCATCAAATCTGAAATTTTCACATGTCGTTGGGACATTTGTAACCTCTGGAATGCACTAATCAAATTGTAGTATTTTTTGCAAATTTGTAAGAAAAAATATATGTTTCACCCAGTTGGTTTCCACAATTCTTTGGAACTTATAATCTATGTTCCTCACCAATGATCTTGTCCCCAACTTAATAGTGGTTGTCTGGATTCTTAGCATTGGGGAGTATTTTCAAATGGATTCATGAACATGCAATATTTTAGACGTTATGGTGTTTGAATAGTTTTCACACATATAATTCTTTTTCTATGTAATTGTGTAACATGGAACATTGAATTGACGAGCTGTGAAAGGGTTTTTTTTTCCCGTGTTAGAGATTTGACGCGCTCTGTTCATACACAATGTTTATAGTGGAGTATGTCAACAATTGTATAGTTCTTGTATATGAGCGTCTACCCTAATTTCTTCATTTGTTAATTGTTGAAGTAGCACCTATGATCTTTTAAATATCCAAGAAATCAATTTGTGCTATAACCGAAGACAACTATCAACTAAATCCTGCATTTGTCATGTCATAATAGGTGTCATATACAAAACAACAGACAACTAATATATAGGATTTTTAGACGATATAAAAATAATGAGATATATTTCCTTCAAACGCTTAAAACCTCCTTCACCAATTATTCATCTTGGACTAAATTTGCAAGCCTTCGTGCCAAAAGCTCAATGAATATGAATAGACTAGTGGCTCTATGCAACCCATATAGCTCATTCCCCTCCATTGCTTGATAGCATCTACGTGGCAATATTAAATCAAGTTCAAGTAAGTTGGCCTCAAATTAAAATAAATTTTTTTAATTTGGGTCGAGTTGGAACTACATAATTTAGATGTTATATATTACTTGATTCATGCCATGTTCTTTTCAATTTTAATTTGTTTTCCTTGATTTCTAATATTTGTGTGTGGCGTGCACTTGCACACTCACGTGTGCGTGTTATTATAATATTAAATTATACGTGCGTATTTGTGTGAAGACACACATATACTTGTGAATTTCTAAATATGAAGTTAAACCAAATTAATTTCTATTATATCTTCCTTATTCTAAGAAAATTGATTTTGATTTCAAGTGGATTAAAATTTGAGCAATGATAATGAGAGTTATGTTTTAGATATGCACGCATGATACTCTCTCTAAATGACAAGTTCATGACACCAACTAAACATGTTTGAGGTTAGAGTAGGTTATGGGGAGCTTCTGATAAGGTTGCTACATGTGTTAAAAATGATTGAAAATAGAAAAACAAGTTACGGGTGTAATGAAAAACTGAATATTCGTTGCACCCCTGGATTGCTAGGCTGAGATGTGATAAGTTGTCAAATTATAACTTATATTCACAAGGAGGATATTACTTGTGTTTGGAAGGTTGGCAAAGAGCCTCTAATTGGATTGAATCTTATTGGTTTATGGAGAAAAGATGGATTCATGCTGGGTTTTACGCATGCAAACTAGGGAAATGGGCAACAAATAGGGTTGTTTGGGCTTGAAACCTCTGGTTAAGAAAGATGGGGTGTTTTTTTTTTTGGATGGGTGGATGCGTGTCTCGGGTTAGTTATGCTAATATTAATGCATCATTCTTTAGGGTTGATATGAGAAATTATGGGCAAAAGATTTTTTTTATATTAGCTAATTTGTCAAATACTATTGGGTTGTCGTAGCCCAAAGCATAGAAATATCTGAGCTAATTTGTCAATAACCCTGCACAATATACCCTTTATATGTCAGTTATTCGTATTGGATGTATGCATATTTGCAAGCAGGGCTTCTCATTTATAATAAGTAAATCACATAAAATGCATTCCTATTTCACTCTATGGATGGACCATGTTTATTTAGTGTACAAAATAAGAACTCGATTCAAATTTCTTGAATTTAAGCTTTTGATTTTTTTTAAAAATAAATATTGAAAGTTTAAAGGGTTGCTAAGAAAAGAATCTCTAAATATGTTTATATTTACTAATGTTATTGCTAATGGTGCTTGCGCAAGGGCATTATTAGTCATGCATTTTTGTAAAAAATTGTTAATCTAGTTTCTTGAGTGAGGTAGTTTTGCATATTTATTCAAATGACTTAACCAAATATGCATTTATGTTGTGCGAAGTTGCATTTTTAAGTAGTTCAACAATAGAAAGATGTCTTTCTTATTCATTGTATTTGTATTCATTGATGCATTATATTAGTTTATTTCTCATGAATGTTAAATGTTAATTCAAGTATATTGTTACCTCTAAGTGGGACCAATATGAAATTATGGTTTAAAGATATATGGTGGAGTACCTAGAGTAATGCCCCTAGGATCAAGAATGAGATATGTTCATTAAGGGCTCGGATTGGGGGAGACTTACGAGATTGAGGAGTGACCGTGGTTGATGGAGGCCTAATTGTTCAATGGAGTAAAAATGCAACTTGTTGGTAGTCAAATCACAAAAACATAGAGCTTTAAATAACTTGTTTTCAATAAAAATTGAGTGTGTTTTACCAAATACTAAGGTGTAATGTGAACCTTTGGTTGTGATAATTAAAAGAGAAATTTTGAGGAGTATTGATTTTCTTTCAAGCTTCACAGTTATCTCACAATGGAGGCTTATTTATATCCTTATATCATAAATTCATTAGTAGCAATGATAAAACTTGATGATTCATATAAGCTATTAATTAAGTTAATGAATTAGATACCTTATCTCATTGCTTAAAACATAAAATGATAACAATAATCCCTTATAAATGGGAAAATTTCTTATTTTACCATATGAAAAATGGTCAGTTACTTAAAAGGAGGATTTTGTGAATTCATTCTAGGCAAAACTTGTAAATTTTCTGCGCACAGTCCTTTTTCCTTTTTTTACCTTGATGTCTCCTTTAGGAATTATTCAAAAGAATGCAATTTCTTAGTTCATTACCTTTATTCCCCCATAATTTCACTTCTCTGCATTGAAAAATTTTTTTATGCAAATTCCTTGAGAGCGTTTTGGATCACTAGATAAAGGTTTCTTGTCTATTGTCTTGGTATCATGATGTTATGCTTGTTGTTTTGGCTGCTTAATAGTTGCTAAGTAATGGATGCGGTATTGGTCATCCTATACTGCAACTTGTTCTTACGGGATGGAGGAGAGAGAGAAAGAGGAAGATTTTAATTGTTTTTAATTTTTTTATTCTTTAAGCTTCATTGTACTATTGAAAAACAATGTATTCCTTTTTCATCATAAGGTTGAGCTATTTTAAATAAATGAAGGTCGGTGGTGCTCCATGCAAAATGGAGCAAAGTTTACTATTTTGAGATTTATTGAACTTGTTATTCTACATTCTTTTTTATTTTTGTCTTGATAGAGATGTGAAATTAAAGATGCCAATAAGGAGGATGGGATGAAAGTTTAACTTTGGCCTAACTTGATTTAGGATCAGGATGGGAAAGGTTTAGTGATCCTTTTCTCAATCCCAATTCTGTTGATCCAAAGTTAAGGATAGGATTGGTAACTATTTGCAAAACCTGAATCATTTGATTACACTGGCTTATTTTATAGTTTTAGATTGGAATTCAAATGAAATAAATCTAGAAGAGGTTTTGTCCTGGTTTTGATTATATAATGTCAATGAGAGAATAGGATGTAGAGTTGGGGTTTTGTTTTATTTTATGTTTTAAGATGAAAAGTCAAAAATTGTGATTGGATTGGATGTTTTTTACTTCAATTTTTTTTGCACTTCATTAAATTTTGCCATTGTATTCTTTCCTGCAATTAGATTCGTAAAGTGAGGACATGAAGGAGTTGATACATCTAGAGTAGTGCTTATTATAGGCATAAAGAGTAGTAAGGGAATTAATTCAATTATTTATGTAATTCTATAGAATTGGAATTAGATTTCCATAGGTATGAACTCTTATAAAAATTGGAGATAAGTTTTACGTTAATAAATTTGACTAAGTAATGATCTTTTACATTTATTTAAGATTTTATCAATTCATCTTTAGAATAGAAGAGGATCCAGAGAGGGAAGCCATGTTGGCTAGCCAATCTTTATATAAGGTGGTTAGCTAACAATATGTTATCCAACCACCTCTTCATGGATTATAAGAAGATACAGAGAGGGAGGCCGTGTTGGCTAACCATTCTTTATTCAAGGTGGTTAGCTAACAATATGTTATCCATCTACCTCTTCATGGGTTGATTGGTCTTTTTTAATGACGTGCATTCGTTGGTGCTTGTCTGTTTCTTGCAGTCTTTAAATAGCTTTACATGTAGTTTCATATTCATCGATGCTATTGAAATTACATGATTATAAATCTTGTTAGATTATGGTAGCATAAATTGATTTGATTGACCTAATGCTTGAAGCGCCTTCTGGATCATGACTCTCCACGTCGTTGCATTTGCTAGTCCAAATAAAGCATGAAGTATAATAACAAGAATGTTGAAGCCCTTGGATAATTTTGATGCAATATACTTATGGCCAACTCTATTGATGATAGAATCAAACTAGGATATGTAATTGGTGTACGATGTGCTCAATCAATCAATAACTAACTTGTGGAGTTGACACAAAAGATGATTTAACATTCATACCAAGATTTAAAATTTGCACAATTGGGTAATGAGACATTTTTCATTCGCGTTTTAAGGATGCTTCTAGGCATTTTGAGACATAAGCCTCAACTTCTAAAAATTATGTAAAGTAATAAATATTGTAGATGCTATAAATTCTGAAAAATAACTGGGAGATTTGGGAGTTTCTTGGCTTACTAAACTCTTTAATATTATTAAAAAAACTGAAAAGATGTCCAAGGAGTGGAGGAAGAGTATTTTGGTGCCCATTTTCACGAATAAAGGGGATGCTCAAGAGTGTGCAAATTATAGAGGAGTTAAGTTAATGCATCATACTTTAAAATTATGGAAGAGGGTAATTACATACATTAAGACATGATACAAAGATTTCTCATAATCAGTTTGGATTTATCTCGGGCAAGACTACTATGGAAGCTATACATTTATTGAGAGGTTTGATGGAGAAGTAAAGAGAGTAATGAGGCTCTACATATGATTTTTATTGATTTAGAAGAAGCATACAATAAGGTTCCGAGAGAAGTTCTTTGGAGAGTTCTAGAAAAGAAATGTGCTGATATGACTTATATTTAAGTCGTTAAAGATATGTATACTAGAGTTGTTACTTGTGTTTGAACAGAAGAATGATTGACTAAGTATTTTTCTATTGCAGCTGGATTGCACCAGGGATCAGCTTTAATCCCATATCTTTTTGCTTTAGTTATGAATGTTCTTACTGTACATGTACAAGAGATGTATCTTGGTGCATGTTTTTTGCTGACGTTATCCTTCTTGTGGATAAAACAAGAGGAGTTCAGGAAATACTTGAATTATTGAGGTCTACATTGGAGTTTAAAAACTTTCATTTGAATATATCTAAAACTAAAGACATGGAATGTAGTTTTAATGGTGGTAGATCTAGTGGTAGAGCTGTAATAATGGGTGATCAAAGCATTCAAAGTGTGAATGTTTTCGATATCTCGGGTCAATGTTTCGAAGTGATGGTCATATAGTTCAGGAGGTACTTTGATAGAGGTTGAAAGGCTAGCAGAATGAGACCAAACATTTTACTCAAATAATTGAAAAGAATGAGATGGGAATGGATTTTAAATGACAACAACGATAACATTTTGAAGTCATTTGGATACATCTCCTTTGCATAATATGGCCATCAATATTTGGATTTGAGATGAACGTACATTTAGAGTTAAAACTATATTATTGTATGCCATTTCAAGTTAGAGAGAAGTAATTTGATTCTTGTATGTATTTCATTAAAAGTTTTGTTCATACAATGGAATTCTAGATTATACTCAGTTTTTGTCTATGAATACTATTATTTATATTGAAAATAAAGGAAGATATTTTACAACTTGTACACATTTATTTTCGTGAAATTTGGGAGGAAATTCCACCCCTCAAGGCTCACAAATTGCCAAGGAGGGATGATAAGATGGGCGACTAGCTTTGTGATCCCATTGTTTATCAAGTTGGCTATCAGTACTGTTAATACTCTTTAAACTGTAGAGTAGATGTTTTCTCATGCATAACTTGGTGTAGATATTCTAATTGTGGAGTTCCATTGTACTTTGTTTGGAAGTCATATTTTAATTTTACTTTGATGAAATATCAAGCAATTTCTGTGCTTGGTTCTATTATGTTAGATTGGATTTTGTGATGTTAATTATTGATTTGTTATTACAATATAACTTTACAGTATGTTCCCATTTTATTTTTTAAGTCTTCTAGGATAATTTTGATTCATAATAGTTTTCGTATTACTTGGGTTATTGCCTAAAATTTAGCTTTAGTGTTAGATTTGGCGAGTATTGTCTCTTATCTTCTTCAAATGATTATATTCTCACCCAAATGCAGTGACTGGTAGTAGACATTTTACTCGTAAGGGATTCTTCCCAATCAGGATCATTGTATGTTTCTAAATTGATTGTTCAATTTTCTTTAAATAAGATTCATTAGACATATTAGTCTGCTTTAATTTTTATTTAAGGAATATTGAATGGTTCTATTATGTTGGATTGGATTTATGAGAGGTTGATAGTTGATTTGTTATCACAACATAATTTCAATGTATCTTTCCATTTTATTTTAAAGCTGTTCAGCATAATTTTGATTCATAATAATTTACATCACTCTTGGGTTATAATATGAAATTTAGCTTCATTGTTAGATTTTCTGACTATTGTCTTCTTATGACTTCTCCAAGTGACTATATTCTCACCTAAGTGTTGTAACCGGTTGTAGACGTTTATTTGTAAGAGATTCTTCTCAATCAAGATCTATGTATGCTTCTAAATTTAGCCTTCTATTTCTTTCGAGTAAGATTCATTGTATTCTGCTTCTTTTTGGCGTTGAAGGGTTTTTTCTGTTGCATGTGGATGCATTCATTTAATTATACATAAATAGACTAGCACTTACAACATAGGCTATGTTTGGCCTCGAGTGGACAAGGTAGATTGGCTTCTTGAGTAACCTTTGATACCTCCATTTTCTAACTTCTAGGCGATTACCAATCTCTTTAAGTTTGTGACAATAGTTAATTGTAACTTTTGCATGGCAGTATCCCATCATACCTATCTCATTTAATAGATTGATTATGCATTTTTATTGAGAGATAAATATCCCTGCCTTTTGAGTAGAGTACTTCAATACAACAACAACAATAACAAGAAGCCTTTATCCACTATGTAGGGTTGGCTACATGAATCCTTTCCATCTATTGCGTCCTATTGAGTGTCATATTTTCATTTAATTCAAATAAATTAAGATCTTTTTTTTATGCAATATGCCCAAGTCTCTCTAGGCCTATCTCTACCTTTCTTAACATAAGTCGAATCTAAACCATCTACTCTTTTAACCAGATCATCAGATGACCAACATTTAATGTGACCAAACCATCTAAGACGACATTTCTAATTTTGTCTGCCACTGGAGCTACACCAAACCAATCACGGATACATTCATTTCGTATTTTGTCTCGAGTGTAAAGCCACTCATCCAACTAAGCATTCTCATCTCAGCAACACTTAACTTAGTAGGGTACTTTAATCTCAAGAAAAAATATGAGTCTTTCTATATACTTAATTTTAAATTTTCTGGATAGATGATCTTTCACTGCTTATTTTCTTTTAGATCATTATTTATACTGTTATGTCATCCACATATAATTTGAGAATTATAATCTTGACTTCATCTAATTTCTTTATGAATAGAATGTGATCTTTTGAGTTTTTGTTTGAATCTTATATTTTCATTACTCTGCTACTCAAATCATGCCCTTGGAAATTGCTTGAGCTCATTTTGAATTTTCTTTAACATCATATATGGTTATTACTGAAATCTTGTAGGTTCCATAAAAGATTCTTTAAGTTTGCTATGCAAGAATGCATTATTTACCTCCAACTATTATAAGGTCTAATTTGCTATATGAGTGCATTTTTTTACAGCAAACTGTTACGAGAACTAGTTAAGGTTGGCCACTAAGGATCAAAGTAACTGGATGGTGTTTAGCTTTGCGATTGGTGCAAAATTTTTTGCCATGATCAATGTAGACTTGAGCATCACATTTTCTTACGAGTCTAACTTCATGTCTTTCAAATATCTTATTTGTATCATATTTGATAATGTATACCTACTTATGCCCAAATAATAATTTTACTATCTCCCGTGTTTGGTTCTTTTTTGGGGTTCTCATTTTTTCAGTCATACCTTTTTTTTAACTCTCAATTTGAGAAATACATAAAAGATCTACTTTAGAGAAGAATCTTCATATAACTTCCATAGGAGGATCACTTAAATTAAAAGCAAAGGGTTAACAATTTCCAAAACTTCCTGAACAAAATGGCTTACGTGCCTTGGTAAGTTACAAGATCTATAAGAACAATTGTTTTGGATCAGAAAATATTCTTTGTGAGAGCTTGTAAGAAAGGTTTAGTACAAGAAGATTCATTTTTTTTTTACTACCAGGAAAAAAATTTGCCATATCAGAGTGATAAATAACATCTACATCCATGATGGGAGAAAGGAGAAATGATGAAGAATGCCTAGGGGTGCCGACAACCCACCTGATCACATGTGAAAGTGAAGAGCACATGACCACCATGAAACACTAGTGACGCGGGGGCTCACTCAAGCTGAACCGGATAGGGAAAGCTGAGGCAGTTCAGCTAGAGAGGTTCAAGGGCCGGCCTACTCTTTCCCTAGGATAGGGTTTCTGCCCCAGGGGAGCGGACCCCCCAGTTATCTACTATTATATATATGCTGTTTTCCTTGATTAGGGGCAGTTTTTGCTTCAGTTTTTCTGCCGTCAACATCTTTCTCCCTTGTTAGGACTGTATTTGTGGACAGGTGGTGCTTTGGATACATCTTACTCCAAGGTGGTTAGTATCTTTTTATAATTCTCCCTCCTCCACATACCTAATTTTCCTGCGCGGACTCCTGATGTGGTGCTACATGCCGCGGAGGTTATTCCTGAGTTATTTTTAGGTTTTGTTTGGGTTATTTTCAATAATCCTGAAATAACCCANATCACATGTGAAAGTGAAGAGCACATGACCACCATGAAACACTAGTGACGCGGGGGCTCACTCAAGCTGAACTGGATAGGGAAAGCTGAGGCAGTTCAGAGGCTCAAGGGCCGGCCTACTCTTTCCCTAGGATAGGGTTTCCGCCCTAGGGGAGCGGACCCCCCAGTTATCTACTATTATATATATGTTGTTTTCGTTGATTAGGGGCAGTTTTTGCTTCAGTTTTTCTGCCGTCAACATCTTTCTCCCTTGTTAGGACTGTATTTGTGGACAGGTGGTGCTTTGGATGCATCTTACTCCAAGGTGGTTATTATCTTTTTATAATTCTCCCTCCTCCACATACCTAATTTTCCTGTGCGGACTCCTGATGTGGTTCTACATGCCACGGAGGTTATTCCTGAGTTATTTTTAGGTTATGTTTGAGTTATTTTCAATAATCCTGAAATAACCCAGAAATAACCCGCGGTCTTTATTTTTGGGTTATTTCGGGATTATTGAAAATAATCCAGAAATAACCTGAAAATAACCCAGGAATAACCTCCGCAACACGTAGAGCTACGTCAGGAGTTCGGATAGAAAATGCGCTCCCTCCACACCCCCTATCGCTGCCGCACCGTCCGACAACCCTCGTACTTGTTGCCGCTTTTCCAAACCCCTATCAGATTGTCGCCTACCCCCAACTAGTCATGGATAAGGTAAGGTATGTAGATATACGTAGGTTGGGGTTTATTTCATCTTTATGGGCTATTCATAGCTTACTATAGCTAAGTTAAGGTGCAAGAGCTTAGAAGGAAGGTTGGAGGCTAAAGAAGATTTCGGCGAACTCNATATATATGCTGTTTTCCTTGATTAGGGGCAGTTTTTGCTTCAGTTTTTCTGCCGTCAACATCTTTCTCCCTGTTAGGACTGTATTTGAGGACAGGTGGTGCTTTGGATGTATCTTGCTCCAAGGTGGTTATTATCTCTTCATATTTCTCCCTCCTCTACACCCCCTTATCGCTGCCGCACCCTCCGGCAACCCGCGTACTTGTTGCCTCTTTTTCAAACCCCTATCAGATTGTCACCTACCTCCAACTAGTCATAGATAAGGTAACATATATACATGTATATTGATATGTAGATATGTAGATATACGTAAGTTGGGGTTTATTTCATCTTTATGAGGCTATTCATACCTTACCATAGCTAAGTTAAGGTACAAGAGCTTAGAAGGAAGGTTTGAGGCTAAAGAAGATTTCACCGAATTAAAAATAACATTAAATATGTAGAAAGAGCACTTCAAAATTTATCCATTGAGTTATGTTGATCAATGGCATGCAGCGTGTGAAGATGAGCACTCATCCTTCTAAATAATACNGAAAATAATCCAGAAATAACCTGAAAATAACTCAGGAATAACCTCCGCAGCACGTAGAGCTACGTCAGGAGTTCGGATAGAAAATGCGCTCCCTCCACACCCCCTTATCGCTGCCGCACCGTCCGGCAACCCTCGTACTTGTTGCCGCTCTTCCAAACCCCTATCAGATTGTCGCCTACCCCCAACTAGTCATGGATCGCCTACCCCCAACTAGTCATGGATCGCCTACCCCCAACTAGTCATGGATAAGGTAAGGTATATACATGTATATTGATATGTAGATATGTAGATATACGTAGGTTGTGGTTTATTTCATCTTTATGGGCTATTCATAGCTTACTATAGCTAAGTTAAGGTGCAAGAGCTTAGAAGGAAGGTTGGAGGCTAAAGAAGATTTCGACGAACTCCTTCTAAATAATAAAACCTCTTTCTTTTGCGTGTGCGTTTGTATGTGTGGAAGCTTGGATGAGATTTTTAATTATTATTATTATTATAGGTATTAAGGGGGGTAATGAGAGAAGGATAGCAAAAAATAAAGTGGAGAATGAATTTAAGCTTGGATGAGATTTTTAATTATTATTATTATTATAGGTATAAAGGGGGGTAATGAGAGAAGGATAGCCAAAAATAAAGTGGAGAATGAATTTAAACACCGTAAGTTTTTTCATTTATAAAAACCTAAAAAAAATTGATGGCAATATANATATATATATATATGAAACTTATAAATTTTCTTTTTTATTTAATATTTGATTACTAAAATTAATTATTAAAGTGCCAAAATAGTCCCTAACTATTTACATGGGCTCGTTTTAATCCCAGATTTTATAGAAGTTTCAAAGTAGTCTCCAAACTTCTTTAATTGGGGTTGAAATAGCCCCCATGGAAGACTATTAGAACACAATTTTAAAAATGTTAGGGATTAATTTGACACTTATATAAACTCTGGGTCTAAAAGGCCCCATGTAAATAGTGGGAGATTATTTTAGCACTTTACTAAAAGATAATATAATTTGAGTGCGAGGCTCAAAGTTTGATTATTTGAATTAGCAATGACACTTAATATATTGATTTGTGTATTGAATCTCTTTATTTAAAGTAACTTTTTTCATATGCAATTTATCCAATAATTTATTTTGAAGGACTTCTACAAAGGATATCCAAGAGGGTCCATACATGTCTAACTTATCAAAACCTGCTGTTTGTGTTTTTTTTTTCACATGTATAAAAATCAAATCTATGAAGGATGAAATGATGAAGTAATATGAAAAAATCAAGAATAGTCATGAGTGACCATATTCTGTGCAAAATATAATGAAAAAAATGTTGCGTACCAGGTGTATAACAACAATTGAGCCATGCACTTTGTGACCGTGAATTGCAATGAGAGAATAGGGTTGAGATCAGCATGAAGAGAATAGAATTGAGAGTTGCAAGGAGAATCTAGTTCGATTAACTGGAGAGTGACAGTGACCGAGTGAGATTAAGAGATTGGGAGAAACAAAGATTGAAAGCATAACAAGAGCACTACTAATTCCAGGAAAAATGAGTGGCTTTTGTGTGTGAAAACTATAGAGATAGTTTGATATGAGGATTTTATTTCCTGCATGTTTTAATTTTTCATTGTGAGGTTACATGTGAATCTATACATGAGTGACAACAATTCAGGTTTGAAGTCACAGGCAAACAATACACATCACACAAATCTACACAATGCGTTGCGACACGTGTGTATTGCCTTAGTAAACGCAAATTTAAGCTAGTGTCACACCCTTCTAGTGCACTACCAAACTTCTGGCTTCTGATTCACATCTTTAAAATGGGAATATTATTGCTATTAATTAGAACCATTTTTTATCTTATTAACTTCGAAATTGTACTAAGAAATTTACTCTGTAATAGGCTGCTCTAATCTTTCATTATCCTACTTTTTTAAGGAGTCTTAGGGATGGTAGGATTATGGGCTACAACTTCAACATTCAAATTTTAGTCCATAAAATCCTTTGTCATATGAAATTATCACCAAATACAACTTCATGCATGATCAACTCCCTATGACCGAATTTGGAAATCAGAGTTGAAGGATAGATGAAAAAGGTGCATGGACTTTTGAATATGCAAATGTTATTTTAGATTTTCATATTGGCGTCAACATAAATGATTCGGGAATTAGATGAATGGGATGGACAATCTTTCTTAAAGAAGTCCATGAGATGAAGCCATCTTCATAATTTGGGCTTCATATTAGAAAACTTTAATAATCCATTTTTAAAAAAATTAATAAAAATTTTGGTGACTGAATTAGACCCAATATTTTAGATCCTTCAAATTTCAATCAAAATAATTTTATGAAATTCTCCGTCCGACTATCCAGAGCGGGAACAGAGTAGCCGCTTGCATGTCAGGGAGCCGCACACTTCGATTCAGGGCTCGGGAGAAAAAAATTGTAAGTTCTAAACTTTTTTTTTTTTCGCGATATTTACTTTCATTTCCTTTTTCTTGCTTCCATTTTTGTAATTTGCCTCGTTTTTAGTGCATTGTTTGTTTCCGGTAGTCGTCGGAGGCGTCGAACTTGTGTGGAAAGTGTCGTGAGTGTTTTGTGAGTTTCCGTAATGGGAAATGAGATTTGAAGTGTTAGAAAGAAAGGGGAATATTTGACAGCTTTGGAAAGACAGATTTGCAGAGAAGCCTAATTGAGGTAGGAATGTTATTTTTTGGGTAAAATTAATTTATAAGAAAAAAATTTATAAAATTCTAAGATATTTATAGATTCTAGGTTGTTTACCCGTGACGAAAAGTTCGAGGCAAGCGCGTGGAAAATCGTAGTAGGGAGGCTTCGTATATTTCAAATAACATAATATTATGCTAATTTAAGAATAGTAATTCAATTTACAGAAATCACTTGAATCTTAAGTTTAATATTACATTTTATAAGTTATTAAACTCAATATAAAAGTCACCGTAACCTTCAGCTAACTATCGAAGATTAAATTTAGATTTCAGTAATTTTTTTTTATTTCAGAATGTATGCTTTGACCCTATGTATGCTCTACTTTAGTTAGATTTTTTTATATTGTTAGATTAGGAAAGATATGCATGACAGAAAAAATATATAAGATATGCATGATATGTATAATAGACATGATATGCAAGATATATATGATAAACATAATAGAAAAATATATGCATGATATGTATGATAAACATAATAGAAAATTATATGCATGAGATAAGAGATATGCATGATATGAGAGTTATATATGATGGATAGTTGCACAACAGAGTAAATATGCATGTTAGTAGATGTATAAATTGTCTCAGAATAATGCATACCATGAATAATGAAATAGTTTATATATGAATGCTTGTATGTGCATGTTCAGAATAAGATTTCACCCCTTAAAGGTTTCTACCACCCCAGATAATTTGATGGTTCGATCACTAACTGCTATGCCGACTGGATGAGTGAGTAGACCTTCTAAGCAACTGTGATATTTACATTGCTAACCGCTGTGCCGACGAGATAATATTAGTCAGGTGGCAGGTAAAGGTTTTTCCTTCTTAGATAATTGTGATGTTTACATTGCTAATCGTTGTGTCGACGGAAGCCAACGGGGCAACATCGACCATAAGTGTGTTAGGTTTTGTTGATTTTGTTGACAATGATTATCACATAGACAAATGCGTATGTAAATAGTATAAATATAGATAAAGTAAATACATTTCGAAAAATTTCGTATTTTCATTTAAAAAATGTCATATNCAGAGTCGTAAACGACCAAAATCATTATTCATATATATGTATATATACTTTAACATAATATCAAATTTCTTATAAATTAATGAAAGAAGAGCATATTATAAGATTTTTTATAAAGATATAAAGGCCAGCATGCATATTTAATTTTTTTATTGGGTTACTGTAGTTTAGTAGTGTGATTACTCCGAGTTATCTTTAAACAACTCATTATGTTATTTTAATATTATTTTTAGATTTAATACATGTTACATAAGATGAACAAAAGATGATCAAATATGTATTAAAGACGAGGAGAATGAACGAAAATGTATAAATTTATGCTCGTTAATTTCAATTGCTTTATTTAGTGACTTTTTCATATATTACTTGAATATTGAACTGTTACTAATAGAAATAGAATATCATAGAACTGATTTTCATCGTCCGACCGTCTATTTTTGTCTAGGTTAATTCCAAGCTTTGGGCTGGGTAGTGACAAAAGCTCAAAGTGTTCTTTCTCCTTGAAGTTTTAATGGTTTTATTTATTTGATGCAAATTGATGATAGTGGTGATTCCAAGATTTTATAATTGAGATTGCAGAGTGCCACTAGGAATTCATATGCACTATTGGATCTTATTATTAAATTGAGAAGGGCCGCGATAATTTTATATTCACTATTGGATCATTAATCTCTTTGTCATATGGGGGAGATCAAGGTTTTGTAAATTGGATTTTTGGATCAAATTTCATATTACAATAACATAAAGATGAATTTGAATTTCTCAACTTATTTGAAAAAAATTGTATTTGAATTGAAATTCTGATTAGGACAATTTGTATTGAATTGTTCAGTTATATAATTATTTTATTATTATTATAGAATTATGAGAGAATTTTATTTCTAGTTCTACTCATATCGATCGATAAAATAGGAAATATGACTCCTTTCAAAATAAGGAATTACACAAAATAGGAAAAAACAAAGAAATAGAAAACTTCTAATAAAAGGAAACACAATTTGTGAAATATATTATGAGGGAATGAAATAAATTCCTTCCTAATCAAATATGTAAGTTGACAATTTTCTACATTCCGTCTCAAGCTAGGTTGTTAATATTATACAAACCAAGCTTGGATTTCAATTCACATAACTGACCCGTGGTATTACTTTGGTGAGAATTATCAGTAATTTGAAGTCATGTAGGAATACAACATAGTTGAACAATTTCATTGTTTAACTTTTCTCAGATGAAGTAGTTAATATTGATTTGTTTTATTTTGTCATGATGTATAAGAATTTTGGCTATACTTATAACTGCTTGGCTATCATTGAACATTTTAATTGTGTTTTTCATTTCAACTTTAAGTTTCCTTATTAGCATTTGAATCCACATTTCCTCACATATTCCTAGTGCAGGAGCACAGTATTCAGATTCTGCATTACTCCTAGAGAAAACAACTTGCCTTTTTCTTCTCCATGTGATGAGGTTTCCCTGGATTTTTGAACAATATTTAGTGGCTGATTTTTTATTAGTTACCTCTCCCGCCCAATTAGTATTTGTGGATATCTTAATTTTACGATTTTTAGATCTTTTGAAGAGCAAAAAACACCATGGGTCTTCTTAAAGTATATCAGGATTTTGTTCACTGCTTTCAAATAATTCTCATTTGGATTATTCATGTGCTGGCTTACTACACTTACTAAGTATGCAATATCATATCTAGTGTGTGATAGGTAGGAGTAGTTTGCCCATAAGTCTTTGTTATCATTCTTTGTCAACTTGACATTTTATCTTCACTTTTGTTTAGCCTTCTATTGGAATCCATGGGTGTGTTAGCATGTTTGCACCCAAGCATACCGATTTCACTTTACATCTCTAAAAATATACTTTTAGGATATGACAATTTTCTTTTTAGACTGAGCCACCTTCATTACCAAGAAGTATCGGAGAGTCTCGAGATCGTTGATGTTAAATTGTGAAGCAAGCATCTATTTTAGTATGATAATTTTTCTAAATCATTACCTGTCAAGATAATATCATGTACATTTATTATGAAAATAACAATTTTATTTTTAGGATTGGATTAAACAAATAGTATATGATCAGCTTGACACTGATGATATTCATTTGTAATTATTCTATTAGCAAACCTACCAAACCAAGTACGAGGAGATTGCTTTAACTTATACAATGACTTCTTCAACTTGTAAACCAATTTGTTGTTCGACATATTTTTTAAGCTTGAAGGTATAGTCATTTAGACTTTTTTCATCAATGTTGTCATTTCATAAGACATTTTTGACATCAAGTTGGTATATAGGCCAGACTTGATTTACTACAAGAGAGTAGAATTTGAACCGTATTAAGTTTGACAACAGATGCAAATGTTTCTTAATAGTCAGTCCCATATGACTACGTGAAGCCCTTGGCAACAAGTTTCATTTAAAATCTCTCTACCCTTCCATCTCAGTTGTATTTGATCGTGAATATTCAATTGTAATCTATAGGATTTTTTTATGAGGCAACTCTGTAGGTGTCAGTGTGTTATTCTTTTCCAGAGGTTAAATTTTTTCCTCAAATGTTTGTTTTCAAGTTGGAAATTTTAGTGCCTTTTGGATAGTGTTGGGACCAACACGCTATCAAGGTTTGTCACAAAAACTCTGTAAGATTGTAGCAACTTCCTCTAAGTTACATATCTTTCAATCGGATGATCAGTGCACCTTTCAAATCACTTTTCTTGTGTGCAATTGATTTATTAAAGTCATCAACCATCAGTGCAAGAGAGTCATGAGTTGAGGAATTCATACCATTATGATTATCTGATATAGGAGAATTTTGTTTTGGATCTTGACGGTCCTAGGTATATATAGTGTCCTCTACATGCTCTGGTCATTCTTTTTCTGGCAAGTCAAGAGAAAGAGAGGTAGGATTTCATGAGAACATTATGAGGAATTATAAATTTTAGGACTCGACTAGACATCCTACAGATGAGATATATGGTCGTGAGAATGACTTTCTCTCAAAAAAATGTTTAGGCACATGATTAAAAAACATAACGACACAGGTCACCTCAAGTAAGCGTCAATTTTTTCTTTACATGATCTCATTTTTTTGAGAAGTATCCAATAAGAACTTATCTGACTAATATCATACTTGGAAAGATAAGGTTTTAGGCTAGGATTAAAATATTCTCAGTTTTAAGAATTTGAATTTTACTTTGGAATTGAGTGAAGATTATGGAATGAAATGAATGAAGTATAGTGGTTGTTTTCTTTCACAAGGGATGTTAATGTTTGTTACATGCCATAAAATTTTTGGCGACAGAGTAATAATTTAATTTCATAGTGGTGCACGAAGATTTAACACACATATAATTGAAAAGTACTAGGGGACACCATAATTTTTACATGAAAAAACTCGAAAAAAGGAAAAAAAAATCACGGGTATAGACTAGTCAAAGTAATTCACTGTTTGTAAGTACGCAAGTGCCCTCTTTTCATGAATTAGAGAAAATGAAATTATAATGCCAATTATAATATCGTTGCAATTGAGTTATAACAAATGTAGTTGATCTTGAATGTTATGGTTGATGGCTACACTAACACGATAATTGACCATATAGTTTATAGTTGAAAGCTATAAAAGTTATGGTTTGCCATAGAGGCCATAGTTGGTGACTGAAATATTATAAGTTGGTCACATAAGCTGTAGTTGGAAGCTATAATAGTAGTTGACCACATAAGCTATAGTTGATTCCGTTATCGCCAGTTGGTCACATAGGCCGTAGTTACTGACTGCAATAACGTCAGTTGATCACAGATGCCATTATTTGGAAGCTATAACAATAATAGCTGACCACGTAAATCATAGTTAGTGACTGTAATATCATTAGATGACAAAATAGCAAGTTGGTAATTGCAATAGTATCAATTAGCCACATGCTCTAGTTGGAATTAATAATAGTAGTCTGTCATATAGGCCGTGTTTAGGGATGTAAACGAGCCGAATATGAACGAACTGATGTTTTGTTCGTGTTTGGCAAAATTGGCTCGTGTTCGAAACAAGCTCGTAATAAGTTTGTTCGTATTTGGCTTGATATTGCTCTATTTATTCGTAAGCAGCTCAAATTTGTTCCTTTGTTTGCTTTATTTTAGCTCGAATTAAGTCGAACATAGCTCACGAGCCAAAAATCCCTAACACGCTAGGTGGGTTTTTCTTTTTGGATACTCTTTAGGGCTGTAAGAATATTTTTTCTAGAGATGTGGGACTAAACCAATGCAAGAGTGTGGGATTGTGAATGAGTATGGGGCTATCCATAGTCTGCCTATCCAAACATGACTGTCTTTTTTTTTCTTTTTGATATTACATTTACAAGTCTAACGCTTAGAAAAATTTAGGAGTAGTCTTGTTCATTGGTTTCCCTTTTACATTTACAAGTCGACAGGAGATGAAGACGCGAGCGCAGAAGCTCAGCGTCGAACAACCGACGATGCTAAAAACGCGAGACGCCAGACACGATGTGGAGACGCGTGGAGCTTGGCGTCGAAACAAGTGAACAGACGAAGTCGAGGACCGATGAGTGCTAGCCCTTTTCCCTCGATTGCTTTTGAATCATACACGACAGAGTCGTAAACGACCAAAATCATTATTCAAAACCCTAGCAGAGACGACGGAGACGACCGAAATCGCCATGATACATATATGTATGTATATACATACATATATGTATATATATATATAACATATCTATATATATATATATATATATATATATATATATATATATATATATACATATATAC